>ONZH01004046.1:0-55256 GCA_900303285.1 Rhinella marina
CAGTCTGCTCCCTCCTCGGAATTCCTCCCCTAACAACAACTTCACCACTGTCTGACAACCGTGTCTCCTCATCGTCCGACACCTCTTTACAAACTTCTTCCACTAAGTCAATATTGTCATCATCATCATCACCCACAGACTGCGACAGTTGGAAAACTTGGGCATCGGGAACGAGGTCAGCAGCAACCTGAGAAGTGGTTTGTGACTCTGGGAAGGGTCCAGAAAACAGTTCCTGAGAGTATGCCGGATCGCATTCCAAATTTTCCTGGGAGGGGGCAGACTGGGGGGAAGGAGGTTGAGGTGGAGGAGCCATAGGAGTGCTCCCTTGGGTAACGTGGGTGGACTGCGTGGAAGACTGACTGGTGGACAAATTACTTGAAGCATTATCCGCATTCCACGAGATCAGCTGTTCGCACTGTTGTGGTTTCAACAGTCCTCTACCACGTGTCCCTGTAAGTTGAGACATGAAGCTAGGGAGTGTATCTCTGCGGAATTCGACTGCTCCCTCATCAGCGGGTACTGTCTCAGCCCTGCCCAGGACCACGGCCTCTGCCCCCTGCAGTAATTGAATGCCCACGCCCACACCCTCGCCCTCGACCCTTAGCCCTGGGGTTCAACATTTTTTGTATATAGGTGTATGATAAAAAATTTTAAAAAAAAATTACACGTGCCTGGTGTACTGAAACCCACAAACTTGTTAAGTCCGGTAGAATTAAGTGACGTACAGAAAGGGTCACCTGGACAGATTATACGGATTGGAGCGAGTGTGCTGAACTGTGACACACAGAAAGGTTACACGCAGCTGAGTAAAATGGATTTGTATCACTGAACTAAAAGAACTGAAAAAATAATTTTTTTTTAATATTTTGTTTTTTTGGGAACGTGACGTGCAAGAACTATGGTAGAACTGACTGACACCCTGTTAACGGTGGCTATTTAGTCTGCGACCCAGACAGATGTCGCACAGAGAGTTTTCTGGATCAAGCTGTAGATGATATTGGTAGCCAATGACTTGGTTGTATTCTGTGATGTACAGAAAGTGTCACCTGGACAGTTTATACGGATGGGAGCTAGTGTACTGAACTGTGACACACAGAAAGGTTACACGCAGCTGAGTAAAATGGATTTGTATCACTGAGCTAAAACAACTGAAAAAATAATTTTTTTTTAATATTTGTTTTTTTATATTTTTATAAAATTTAGTTTTTTTGGGAACGTGACGTGCAGGAACTATGGTAGAACTGACTGACACCCTGTTAACGGTGGCTATTTAGTCTGCGACCCAGACAAATGTTGCACAGAGAGTTTTCTGGATCAAGCTGTAGATTATTGGTAGCAAATGACTTGGTTGTATTCTGTGACGTACAGAAAGTGTCACCTGGACAGTATATACGGATGGGAGCTAGTGTGCTGAACTGTGACACACAGAAAGGTTACACGCAGCTGAGTAAAATGGATTTGTATCACTGAGCTAAAACAACTGAAAAAATAATTTTTTTTTATATTTGTTTTTTTATATTTTTTAAAAAAATTTTGTTTTTTTGGGAACGTGACGTGCAAGAACTATGGTAGAACTGACTGACACCCTGTTAACGGTGGCTATTTAGTCTGCGACCCAGACAAATGTCGCACAGAGAATTTTCTGGATCAAGCTGTAGATGATATTGGTAGCAAATGACTTGGTTGTATTCTGTGACGTACAGAAAGTGTCACCTGGACAGTATATATGGATTGGAGTGAGTGTGCTGAACTGTGACACACAGAATGGTTCCACACTGCTGTGTGCAATGGATTTGTATCACTGAGATAGAACAATAAAAAAAAAAAAAACAGGGTTAGATATGGCGATAGCTGCGCTACTAGTGCCAGCCAGCCAGCCAAGCCAGGAGACAAAAAAAAAATTTCTTCTAGCCCTTAGAAGGGCTGTTGGGTTCTTTGTGGGTGATTCCTGCCTAACAGAGAACTAAATGAAGGCCCTAACACTGTCCCTGAAAGGCAGCAGCTCTATCCCTAACGACATCCAGACGGCATCTGAGCCGAGCGCCGCGGCCAGTCACTAGTATATTCCAGGGTCACCTGATCAGGCCAGCCAACCCCTGCTATCGACATGTAAGGGCCCCACGTGATGCTGGGTGTACCGTAGAGTCTCCTGGCTTGTGATTGGCTGTGTTCATAGGCGCCAAAAAAGCACGATGCGAAAGTTGCCATTTCCTCGAGTATGGCGAGATACTCGTCCGAGCAGCGAGCACTTACGAGTACCCTAATACTCGAACGAGCACCAAGCTCGGACGAGTTTGCTCGCTCATCTCTAGACTCAACATTACACATTTTAAGATGCAGTGATGTTTAGTACAGGATCCAGGTAGATTTTTCTGTGCAATAGAAAATTAGTGGCAACTGGATGCAACAGGACTGGGATCTTCTTGCATCCAGTTTTAAAGCCTATGTACACCTTAGGAGGCAAATTTCTTTTACGATTGCATTTTACTCATTTATGCCTAAATCTGGAATTTACTAAGCAGTCATAAACACTTATTTAAGCCACATTCTTATCAGTAAGATAAGAACTGAGCTTTATTGAGAGCAGAGATAAGAGCAGAGTAAAGGAGCCCATGGCTGATGGAGGAGAGAGAAAATTCAGATCCCTCTATAGGAGCGAGACCTGTATAGAGAAAAGGGTTCCATATTTGTAAAGATCAATTTAAAGAATGATTTTTAGCTCAAAACAAGTACAATGCAATTAAAAAAATTTCCCCTAAAATAGTCTTTAACCCCTTCTACAGCAGAGGTTTTTTTTACTTTGCATTTCCATTTTTCGCTCCCCGTATTCCCAGGGACATAACTTTTTTTTCCCATTAACATAGTCGTATGAGGGGTTATTTTTTGTGGCACAAGTTGTACTTTCCATCGCCACCATTTAATATTGCATAGAATGTAGTGGGAAGTAGGAAAAAAATTCCAACGGTGGAATTGGAAGAAAAAAGCAATTCTGTCACAGTTTTACAGGTTTTTATTTTTTTATTATTCAGTAAAAATGACATGTGATCTTCATTCTCCAGGTCAGTACGAATTTGATGATATCTCATATGTATACTTTTCCTTGCGTTTTGATGCTGAAAAAATAAATAAATAAAAAATAAAGATGCAAGGGAAAGTTTGGGACATTATACTGTATGTACAGAGGGCATTAACTGTGGAAGAGGCCACTACCGGTGGGTATGATATGTAAACAGGCCACTACTGGGGAATACTATATGTAAAGAGGATACTACTAAAACAACAGCACTACTGGGGACATTATATGTACAGATGGCACTACTGGGGGCATTATATGTAAAGGGGGCACTACTGGGTACATTATATCTACAGAGGGTACAACTGAGGGACATTATATGTACAGATAGCGCTATTGGGGAGCATTATATCGAGTGGGCCTAAATGAAAATTACTCCTGTGTGGGACTGGGGCCTAAATGGGTATGATTACTAAGTAGAGACATAAAACGAGGCATTATTACTAAACAGGTGTGTTCTGCGTGCCCAGTTATGCAGATACAAGTTGTGGTCAGTAGATGTCATCACAGTTATATGTGCAGGACTGAGGAAAAAAAAAAGAACTACTCCAGAGACATTACCTATAAGTCAATGAGTGCTAATTAACTAAGTAGTAAATAAGTAATAGATATTGTTAAGTAAAACCTATGGGTTTATTAACTTGTAGGATACCAGCAGTGCAGGATGTGACTTAAAGAAGAACTCCCACAAAAATGTATTACCTAAACTGTTAGAAAGGTACATGATGTAATCCGTAGTGAATGTAATCTTACCAGTGGCTGTATTTTTGAGTTATCCCCTCCCTTCTGCTTCTTGGCTGTGTCATGTGACCAGCAAATCAGACTTTCCAACTAACACAGCATCTTATGTGTGGACAGGAAGTCAGTTTCTCTGTGTATTTCTATGGGAGCCTCAATGTCAGTCTAATAGGAATGAATAGAGAAGTAACTGACTTCTTGTCCTGTGTCAGTTGGAGATCAGAGAGATGGTCACATGACGCAGCTAAAATTAGAAGCAAAGGACATAACTTACAAGTAAGGGGGACAGGAATTGGAGTTTTTGGATGTGGCTGTTGTGGTGCAGGATGATTGTGTGGTCACCAGGGGTTACAGGAAGCCCACGGCGACCAACTCTCTCCTGCACTACAACAGCTTTCACCCTCAACATGTAAAAATAACAGTTCCACTTGGCCAATTTACCCATCTTAGGAGAATTAACAGCTGTCAGGAAGATTATATGATTCAGGCTATGGAACTAAAAAAAACGTGTGATAAAAAGAGGTTATCCTGTTGAGATACTGCATCAAGCAATGATGAAGGCAGCACATTTGACCCAAAATGATTTACTTAAAAAAAAAAAAAAAATAGGTCACATAGAGTTGGGACCCTCCACAAACCCCTTATATACCACTGACAAAGCTGACCATGGCATACAAGGGGTTAATGCACCAGCACCCACCCAATCGAAGTGCCGTACATGTACAGCACTGGGACTTAAAGTAGAACTCCTGCAAAAAATTGTACTCTCTGACCTGTTAGAAAGGTACATGATGTAATCTTCTCATAAATGGCTTATTTGCAAGTTATTCAAAAAAGGATATAAATGGGATGGCACTGCTCCTCCATCATGTGTAATATATACATCAAACAGCGGTATCCCAGTCTACAAATGCAGGACCCGGTGGTGCTCAATCCACATTCAGTTCAATGGATGCACTGCTATATATATCTTTGGTCGCGGTAAGGATCGATATGTAGTCCCAGCCTAAAGGTCTTACAGTCCTGGATTTTTATGGAATAGTGATAATGGATGAAAGAGGACTTCTAGTATTGCTAGTATTGTAGAGTTCCTCAAGCAGTTCAGCTGTTGGTGTTGGTCTCATTATTGGGCTGTAAAGAGTCTGCAGCTAGTACAGAGCCAAGAATGGTACATAGAGCTGGTACAGGGTGCCTAACTCATGGAAATGCAGCTTTGGTAAACTTTTCTGTTTAGTTAGTTCTCAGAGGGCATTTTTTTTATTTTCTGTAGGATGCTGTAGAAACATTGGCTTAAAATTGCTGTGCTATTTCTGACTGAACAAAGCTAAGTTTGGACTTTTAACTGTGAAGTGTCATTGTCAACCATGTATGTACTGATCTCAGCAGATATAGAAAAGATTAGAGAATGGAGTTTGAAGACCCTGTTGACATCTTCCAACCCCCGCCACCGCATAGGAAAATAAACTTCATTATCCAGGATTAAAACAACCATTCAGTACTGCATTTTAACCCCTTCAAGACCCTGAGATTTTCCATTTTTGTTGTAAGCCCCCAGGGGCAGGGTCTCCTTCTGTACCAGTTTGTAACTCCTCTTGTTCATGCTTATTGCAGTTGTCTGTATTATTTATGTATACCCCTTTTCATATGTACAGCACCATGGATTGAATCATGCTTTAATAAATAATCCCAGAGCCATAACTATTTTATTTTTCTGTTCATATAGCTGTATGAGGGCTTTTGTTTTGGAAAAAAAATCCATATGCAATCCCACCACAGTTTTAAAGGTTATGATTAGATTGGCTAGTTCGCAGAATTTTCTGAAAAGATTTGCTTCGATCCGTATAAATTCGTTGCGAATTACGTTAAAAAACGGCTACTTCCGGGCTGCAGAGAGCCTGGATAGTGGTGTAGAACACTGTGCCTTGCAGTAAAACGCAAAGGGAGTAGTGTTGACCGAGCACTTCTGTGCTCGTATGCTTGAGTGCTCTGGCCGAGAAACCGAGCATAATGTTAGTCAACCAGGCACCCCCTGCCCGGAAGAGGGGAGGGTGTCTGGTTAGAAGAAAAAGGTCAGAATCGCGACTTCTCCTCTTTTACTCCTTTCGCTTGTAAAAGTATGCTAATTAACTTAATTTGTACGCATTTGCGCACAATGCGTACGCATTAGCGTACAAATGCGTACGCATTAGCGTACAAATGCGTACGCATTAGCATACAAATTTGTACGCATTAGCATACAATGCGTAGCATTAGCGTACAAATCAACATTACAGTGAATGCCAGCATTGTGCTTGAGTACATTCGGTGTTCTACTGTGGTAGTGGAAGAATACTGTGAGCCAGTGTGACACGCACATAACAGTCTTCTTAGAATCGCTGCACACTTTTATGTATTTGGGCAGTTAAGGGTCCAAAACTCACCAAACAACTCAAGTCTGAACTCAAACCTTTTACACCAATTCACTGATTCCACATACATTTCGACAGAACCTGTTCTATTACACGCTTATACAAGCAGAGCCCCCAAAGACAGGTTGGAGATAGCAGTGGCAGCAGCATCAGCAGACTATAGAGTGGCACGACGACAATGTGGCCAGGTGGCAGCAGCATGAGTAGGCCACAGAGTGGCAGAATGACAGACCCTGGAAGTGGCAGCAGCAGTGGAAGTAGTAGTACAATTTGGAGGCCACAGAGTGGCACAATTATCTAATTTTGAGGTAGCGGCAGCTAGGAGACGGCATGTGCAGTTGGCGGCGACAGCAGCATCAGGCCGGAGATTGGCAAGATGACATACCCTAAAGAGCACACCATACTAAAAAAATCTCTTCCTTTTGACTAAGATCAACTGTAGCATATGTTCTTATCAGTATAGGGGCTGGTTATGCCAGCGGACGGGAACAGAGGAGGTGCAGTGAAGGCTACAGCTTTGCCTCGACTGTGACAAAATGTCAGTATTGACCCAAGACGCCAAGAAAGCTCGGAGTTCCATCTTGAGATCGAGCTGGCGGTCTGCAGGGAGCTGAGCTACCACCTGTGGGAGCCCCTGCCTCTCACCTCCCCCATGCTCATCGCTGAGTGTCCCGGGGGCCGGAATCGTTTACTTTTAAAAATTTGAGTGTTCAAAACAAACAGGGTTTCCTGTGTACTTGAGCTTTGAATAATGGAATAGGACTACAGAACGTACCTAAAATTTACGACTGACATGCTGCTGCAGAAGAGAGTGGTACCGTAACAGCAGCAGTCAAACAAATTTCAAGGCCACAGAGTGGCACAGTAACAGCAGCTGCAAGAGTCAGCAGTCAAACAAATTTCAAGGCCACAGAGTTCCACCGTAACAGCAGCTACAAGAGTCAGCAGTGGAATACATTTCAAGGCCACAGAGTGGGAGAGGCAGCAGGAGTTGTACTAATTTTAATGAGACAGAATGGCACAGTGACATATCCTGGGAGAGGCAGCAGCAGTCATAAAAATTGAAATGCAGCATACCGTAGAGTGGCACAATTACATAATTTGGAGGTAGCGGAAGCTAGGACACAGCGTGTGGAGGCGGCGGCAGCAGCATGAGTAGGCCACATAGTGGCACAATTACATAATTTGGACCTAGCGGCAGCTAGAAGACAGCGTGTGGAGGCGGTGGCAGCAGCATCAGGCAACAGAGTGGCACAATGACAGACTCTGAAGTGGCAGCAGCATTAGTAGGCCACAGATTGGCACAATCAAAGACCCTGGAAGTGGCAGCAGCAGTCGTTAAAATTGGAAGGCGACAGAGTGGCACAATGACAGACTCTGGAAGTGGCAGCAGCATGAGTAGGCCAAAGAGGGGCACAATGACAGACCCTGGAAGTGGCAGCAGCATCAGTAGGCCAAAGAGTGGCACAATGAGAGTTCCTGGAAGTGGCAGCAGCATAAGTAGGCCACAGAGTGGCACAATTACATAAGTTTGAGGTAGCGGCAGCTAGAAGATAGCGCGTGGAGGCGGCGGCAGCAGCAACAGCATCCCAGAGAGTGGCACAATTACATAATTTGGACCTAGCGGCAGCTAGGAGACAGCGTGTGGAGGCGGTAGCAGCAACAGCATCCCAGAGAGTGGCACAAGTACATAATTTGGACCTAGCGGCAGCTAGGACACAGCGTGTGGAGGCAGCAGCAGCAGCATCAGGCGACAGAGTGGCACAATGACAGACCCTGGAAGTGGCAGCAGCATGAGTAGGCCAAAGAGGGGCACAATGACAGACCCTGGAAGTGGCAGCAGCATGAGTAGGCCAAAGAGTGGCACACTGAGAGACCCTGGAAGTGGCAGCAGCATCAGTAGGCCAAAGAGTGGCACAATGAGAGACCCTGGAAGTGGCAGCAGCAAGAGTAGGCCACAGAGTGGCTCAATTACATAAGTTCGAGGTAGCGGCAGCTAGAAGATAGCATGTGGAGGCGGCGGCAGCAGCAACAGCATCCCAGAGAGTGGCACAATTACATAATTTGGACCTAGCAGCAGCTAGGAGACAGCGTGTGGAGGCGGTAGCAGCAACAGCATCCCAGAGAGTGGCACAAGTAAATAATTTGGACCTAGCAGCAGCTAGGACACAGCGTGTGGAGGCAGCGGCAGCAGCATCAGGCGACAGAGTGGCACAATGACAGACCCTGGAAGTGGCAGCAGCATGAGTAGGTCAAAGAGGGGCACAATGACAGACCCTGGAAGTGGCAGCAGCATGAGTAGGCCAAAGAGTGGCACAGAGTGGCACACTGAGAGACCCTGGAAGTGGCAGCAGCATGAGTAGGCCAAAGAGTGGCACAATGAGAGACCCTGGAAGTGGCAGCAGCATGAGTAGGCCACAGAGTGGCACAATTAAATAAGTTTGAGGAAGCAGCAGCTAGAAGATAGCGTGTGGAGGCGGCGGCAGCAGCAACAGCATCCCAGAGAGTGGCACAAGTACATAATTTGGACCTAGCGGCAGCTAGGACACAGCGTGTGAAGGCAGCAGCAGCAGCATACCGTAGAGTGGCACAATTACATAATTTGGAGGTAGCGGCAGCTAGGACACAGCGTGCGGAGGCAGCGGCAGCAGCATGAGTAGGCCACAGAGTGGCACAATTACATCATTTGGAGGTAGCAGCAGATAGGATACAGCGTGTGGAGGCAACAGCAGCATGAGTAGGCCACAGAGTGGCACAATTACATAATTTGGACGTAGCGGCAGCTAGGACACAGCGTGTGGAGGCGGCAGCAGCATCAGGCCACAGAGTGGCATGGTGACATAGCCTGGAGGTGACAGCAGTAGCAGCATGAGGAGACCTGATTGTTGAGATGGCAGCAGCATCAGAAGGCTACATATTGGGTCAATGACAGAGTGAAGAGGTGGGTGGCAATACCAGTCACTGGTAAAGATGCTGGGTGGTAGAAGAAGCAGCTGGTAGATGTGTGGCATCAGGCGGGTGGCAGCATCATAAGAGTGGCTGAGGCAGGTAGCCTGAAGAATACAGTCTCATTTGTCAAGGTTTGGGTGACGCATCATGGCTGATCTAATCTGATGCATCAGGCGTTGGTGGGTGGAAATCCTGGCTGAACCAAGCCTGATTCATCTTGACAAAGGTGAGTCTTTCCACATTTTGGAAGGACAGGCGAGTTTTCCTTGGGGTAACTATGGCCCCCGCCGCACTGAACACCCGCTCTGATGCCACACTACTAGCCGGACAGGAGAGCTTCTCCAGTGCAAACTCGGCCAGTTGCGGCCACAAATCCAGTTTGGCTGCCCAGTAGTCCAGCTGATCTTCAATGTGGGGTGGCAGGGTACTGTCCAAGTAGGCCACCACCTGCTGGTTCAGGGTCTGCTCCTGGTCTACCTGCTGCTGCTGGTGAGTACTTTCCTCACTTGGCGGGTGAAGAACACTGCTCATCAGCGACTCCAGACACAAGTTGCTGCTGATGGAGCTGGTACTGCTCCTAACCGCCCCCCCACAGCAGCCGCGGAAGTGGTACGTGAACGCTGAGGGGCCCCCCGGTCAGAGAGGATGGACGACGCAGATAGGCAGCAGCCAACTGACTACATAGGATGTCTCTATAGTACTTCAGTTTGTCCTCCCTCTCAGCAGGTGAAAAAAGGCCCCCATTTTAGACCAGTAGCGAGGGTCCAAGAGGGTGGAGAGCCAGAAGTCATCCCTCTGCCGGATGGTGAATATTCGACTGTCACTACGTAAGCAAGTGAACATGCATCGGGCCATTTGCGCAAGTGACTCGGAGGGACTCCCTGCCTCCAACTCCACTGTCTACTGCCATGGTGTCTCTGGGTCATCTGCCTCATCTTCCTCATCTCCCTCTACCTCCTCTGGCTGCTCCTGCTCCTCCTCTTCTGTCACCTGGGTAGAAAAACCACTAAATGCTTGTGCTCCAATGTCTTCCTCCTTCTCCTCCAGTTCATCCCCCACCGGACTCATGTGGTCGTGAGATGCAGTCTCCACGTCTCCAGTCCCCTGACCAGAAAGATTTTGCAGCATCTGTTCCAGGACATGAAGCAGTGGAATGATGTTGTTCATACCGTAGTCCTGGCGACTGACAAATAACGTGACCTCCTCAAAGGGCCTGAGCAAGCGGCAGGTGTCACGCATGAGCTGCCACTGGCTGACATCAAAATTACACAGGGGAGTACTCCTGTCAGCTTGGATCATTAACAAATTGTTTATGGCCTTTCTCTGTTCGTACAGTCGGTCCAACATATGGAGGGTAGAATTCCAACGGGTGGAAACGTCACATATCAGCCTATGTTGGGGGACGCCATTCTGCCGCTGCAGCTCAAGGAGGGTGTGCTTGGCGGTGTAGGAATGGCTGAAGTGCATGCAAAGTTTCCTGGCCATTTTTAGAATGTTTTGCAGTTGGGTATAAGACTTGAGGAACCGTTTGACAACCAGATTAAATACGTGCGCCATGCAGGGCGCATGGCTCAGCCCTCCTTGGCGCAGCGCAGACACCATGTTCTTTCCGTTATATGTCACCATGGTTCCAATTTTTAGTTGTCGCGCAGAAAGCCAGCAATCGATTTCTTCTTTCATGATGCGGAGCAGTTCCTCCCCTGTGTGACTTCGTTTGCTCAGGCAAACCAGGCATAGAACTGCGTGACACCGCCGTGCCCTGCACATGTGGTAGGCTGGAGGAGCGCTATGACTTGGCCCTGCAGTGGAGGCTGAGGCGGTGGGGAAGCAGCCGGACATTAGCGCAGGATCAGCAGTTTGACAACGAGGAGGAGAAAGTGGCGTCACCTGTTCAAGTTGCTCGTGTGGCTGGGCAGGAAGCACATTGACCCAGTGGGCCATAAAGGACATGTACTGTCCCTGACCGTAGTTGCAACTCCACACGTCGACGCTGCCGTGCATTTTGGCAGACACCGACAGGCTTGAGGACTGGGCCACCTTCTCTTCTACATATTTGTGCAGGGTTGGGACTGACTTTTTGGCAAAGAAATGACGGCTTGGCACTCTCCACCTCAGCTCGGCACAAGCCATCATTTCTCTGAACGGTGCAGAGTCCACCAGTTGAAAAGGGAGGGACTGCAGCACGAGCAACTTGGACAGGAGCACGGTCAGCTTCTGCGCTGTAGGATGGCTGGACGCGTACTGCTGTCTCTTTGCAATCGCCGTAATGAGTGGCAAGGAATAAAAGGAGGAGCAGGAGCATCTGGAGCGGTAGATAATGACAGACAGCTCCCTTCGGCAGAGGTGCTGGAGCCTTGACTGCCTGAAATGGGCTGCATGCCCCTGGGTGATGCTGCTGTTGCTGCTGCCGACTGGACTGCCACATATGAGCCACGGTTCTCCCAGGCCACTTTGTGGTGACGCTGCATACAGTATGTTGGTGCAGGGCCTTGGTGCCAACATTAGCACCCTGGCCACGCTTCATTTTTTGATCACAGATTCTACATATAGCCATGTTCACCTCCACAGGCGTCTTAACAAAAAACTTCCACACCGCCAAGTAATCGATTTTACCACCAACACTCCGCACTGACTGAGTGGTACCTCCGCTGCCTGGCTGAGCCCCTGCGCCGCTCTTTTCATGGCCGGAAAGCACCTGCGAAGAGTGCGGTCTACCCCGTGCCTTTTTGGCTCCCGACCTCGCACTGATGCCACTCCGCTGACTAACGGCTACACTACCGACTTGCTGCCTGACGCGCAACCTGTCAGCCTCGTCTGCAGATGATGATAATGATGATGATGATGATGAAGCCCTTGCTTCACCCGGCTCCCAAGTGCGATCGGCTACATCATAATCAACTACAGTTTGCACGTCGCTAATGTTCTCCTCAACTGTCTCGGTGTACAAAGCCTGACCACTCTCAACATAACCTCCCACTACACTCTCCTCATCAGTACTTGACCGCCTACTAGAAGGAGCGGATTTCTGCCCCACCTCTTGGCTTCCCAGTAGCGGCTGACTGTCCTCAAGTAGTTCGTCCTCGCTGTATAGTGGTGCAGAGCCCATTGCATATAGTACTTCTCTGGCTGAGGGGACCGAAAAGGACAGAGGCAGGTTGAGGACAGGTGAGGGCACTGGAGCTGCTCCAGGCCCATGCCAACTAAGGGTTGTGTCTGACCAACCCACCGAATATTGGCTGGGGGTTTCAGATGTCATCTGGGAGGAAGTGGATGACCGAGTCAACCATTCAAGAACATCTGGGTTGGTGGTCAACACACGACCAAAAGTGCAGCCACCAGCCACAGGGAGGTGTGTGAGTTTAGGGAATTTGTCACAGGGAACACGGTGTAGCCGGTGGTTCTACTCACGGTTAGTTGAATCTTCCCTGGGCCAGTGTGCAGTTGTGTGGAGGGTGGACACGACTTCCCTCGGGGCACACTCCGTATGCAGGACTCCAGGATGGTCAGTTGAGGTGCCCTTGGTGTTGATTTTGACCGTGTCGGACGGCTGGGTCCTGGTTATTTCGTGACGCCAGTGTCTTTAGGTAGACACACCCTTGTTGACAATAATGAGGAGGCAGTTTTGGGATGAACAAGGAACTTTTTACTGGATTACTGAGTCCTCCTTGTTGATACAGATAATGCACACAGAGATAGTTCACCAAAAAGGTTGGGATGGTAGGCTTTCCAAGTAGGCTGATCTCTAACTTGCAATATGTATATAAATAGTCTCTAGAATAACAGCCAAGCTTGGGTACAATTTGGGTATTCAGTTCACACTCCTGATAGGTAATGTGTGATTCGGATTTAGGGATAATAGTGCACTTTATCATCCGACAGTTTCCTCAGGGGCTGTGGAGCTTTCCCTAGGAACTTGCAAATGATGGAGTCCAAAACAACTGAAATATGGATTACCTCCACCTGGTGTACCACTAGGTAGCACTTTGTTCTGGCTGCAGTCTGAATACTGGCTTCACTTGCTTTTGGGTTTTCCAGTGGCATTTGTTAAGTGTGGAGAAGCTGGACTTGCTTCCTTCTCTGTGTCTTTGCTGACTCACACTCCACTGACTGACCCACCCTTTACCATAGAGGGGTATATTTACTGGTCAGCACCATCTAGTGGTGAGGAGTATAACCACATCAGCCTAGATGGATAGCCTTACTAAATACAATGTGCAATATGACATTACAGTTTAAAGTCAACCACTGTTAGTGGGACGCTGCACTAGATGACACCGGTAGCTGCGGCCTCGCCGAGTGACCCATAATGCCACGTCCCCTTCCTCTGCTGAGACCTGTGCCTGTTCCCGAAAAATTTGTGCCACTGCCCCTCCCCTGTGAAGGGCCTGTCACCCCTCTATATGACATCCTGTTTTATTAAAAAATTTAAAATAAAATAAAATGAACAATCCCCCCAAAAATTATACTTTGCTCACTGCCTTGCACAACGGCTTGACTATTTCTTTCAGAAATATTGTCACCTACACAGTGTGTTAACAATGGGTTACTGAACTGCAGTACAATGGGTTACTGCACAGCACTATACACTTTGTTTATATACAGACTGACGCTGCAACTATCGATGTAAAATGAAAGAGCCCAGAACCACGTCTTTACTCTTTTTTGGGCAATTCAACTTCACTGACTACGTCAGCACAATATCACGCTTTTCTGTTTGGATGGTGAATAACGCCGCAAATAGTTTTAAAAAAAAACAACCCCACTAACACGGATTCACTGGTTTTTTGGCAAGCCAGCTTCACTGACTACGTTAGTACAATATCACGCTTTTCTGTTTGGATAGCAAATAACGCCGCAAATAGTTATTTTAAATGAACAAATCCACAAACACGGATTCACAGTTTTTTGGCAAGTCAACTTCACTGACTAAGTTAGCACAATATCATGCTTTTCTGTTTGGATGGCGAATGACGCCGCAAATAGTTATTGAAAAAAAAACAGCCACACTAACACGGATTCACTGTTTTTTTGGCAAGTCAGCTTCATTGATTACGTTAGCACAATATCACGCTTTTCTGTTTGGATGGCGAATAACGCCGCAAATAGTTATTTAAAAAAACAACCCCACTAACACGGATTCACTGTTTTTTTGGCAAGTCAACTTCACTGACTAAGTTAGCACAATATCATGCTTTTCTGTTTGGATGGCGAATAACGCCGCAAATAGTTATTGAAAAAAAAACAACCACACTAACACGGATTCACTGTTTTTTTGGCAAGTCAGCTTCATTGATTACGTTAGCACAATATCACGCTTTTCTGTTTGGATGGCGAATAACACCGCAAATAGTTATTTAAAAAATCAACACCACTAACACGGATTCACTGGTTTTTTGGCAAGTCAGCTTCACTGACTACGGTAGCACAATTTCACGTTTTTCTGTTTGGATGGCGAATAACGCCGCAAATAGTTATTTAAAAGAACAACCCCACAAACACGGATTCACTGGTTTTTTGGCAAGTCAACTACACTGAAGAATTTAGCACTATATGGCGCTTGTCTATTTGTATGGCAAATAACGCCACAACTATTTCTTTCACATTTACAAGCTGCCAATCACGGATTATATATGTTTTTTCCCAAACACAACCCAAAAGATATTTTTATTTTATTTTTTATTATTATTATTATTATTATTTTTTTTTTTTTTTTCTTTTCTAATGTACCCCAAACAAGGCTCTGACCCTCTTACTGCACTGCAAAAAGTGAGAGTAGTGGTGCTTCTTTGAATACAGCACCCCAAAACAGCCTTTAGAACAGAGTGCAGTGCTGTATTACAGGATAACCCCTATGCCCACTCACTGCTGCACAGTGTACCACAATAGCGATTTCACTGCCTGATTTTCTGTCTAGAAATTGTCCCTCTCCTATCCCTGCAATTCAGATTATATATCCCTAATCTCCTCATTTCTTTTCTTTAGTTTTTCTATCACTTGCCCTATCTCTCCTGACGTCTGTCTCTGGTCTAACATCAATAGCAAATGGCACTTTCCAGCGCTGCAGAGCTATTTATAGGGCTGGGACATCGCAGGACCTGTCTGGCTGCTAATTGGCTACATGTCTGCATGTGATCACATTGTGGGCATTTACTTCTCTGTCCCAGAAATCCTTCCACCATGTCATGCCATGTGCTTGCGGCCATTTTAAGGGAAAAAACGCTGCGAATCGAATTTTCCATGAAATTCGTAACGAATTCCACTTCGTCAGCTTCGATTCGCTCATCTCTAGTTATGATGTTTAATTTTATTATTCTTTTGTTTGTTAGGGAAAGGGTGTAATTTGAACTTTTATATTTTTTTAATTTTTAAAAACCTTTTGTAGGTTATAGGTGACTATAACAAGCAACCATTAGATTGCCACTTGTATTCCATAATGGTTTTCTATCCATAGAGTACAGAATATAGGATTCAGTATATCCCAATGCAGTGCTACCACCTGCAGGCCAGCATTGGAATATACTAGTAATCAGCCAGGAAGCCTTGTATAGGCTCAGGCCTATTACTAGTATGGATCACCTTCCCTGATCTCAGTGAGGAAGGCAGCCCGGGCCAGGAAAAGCGCAGCTTCTGATTTTAGTGCTCTCAGATGCTGTGGTTACATTTGACCAACACTTCTGAAGGGTTAAATGTCTGATCAGTGAGAGACATTAGCGCTGGGCCTCTGCTGTTTAAAACAGCAAAAACCCAGCAAATATAGTACCTGCCTTTTAAAGATTAGTCCTCCACATTACATCTACGGCAGAGATCCAGAAAGGCTTAAAGGGTTTCTGAACTGTCAAGATATTGATGACCTACCCTCAGGATCATATTGGTGTGGATCAGACTCCTGCCATCCCCACTAATCAGCTTTTTGAAGGACTAGTGGTGCTCGTGCCAGCACTGCTCCCTCTTCAAAATTACCGATGTGCTGTCTCCTTTGCAGCTGCAGTACAGTGTAATTACAATAAATTCACTTGACCTCACATGGCTTTTGTACCAGAATGTGTCAAAAAGTTTACATTTTGTCTCAAGCCTTGAGTAAAAGGTTACCAACTGTTTTGTGGTTTGTGCTGTTCACAGCACGTTAAAAAACGAAATGTGGTTGCAGCTTAGTGGGAGTGGGCATGAAGTCCCACTAGAATTTATGTTAGAAACTGAAGTAAATTCTAGCACAAATCCCATTGCTGGCATAAATCTGTGAATCTGTATACAGATTACCATTAACACCTTAGTGACTGCCTAATACGCCTTTTTACAGGCTATGTGGAGGTCTCCCGTGCAATGGAAAGCTGGGGTTTGCGTTTCACTTAAGAGCTGGGCTCCTGCTCTAACACTTGGACAGGCAGAAGGTCAATAGAAATGCATCTAAGTGGTTTAGAGGTCGGGGACTTTCTCTGTGTCCCATTGAGACCCCAAAAATGAGATTGTGTGGTGGCCATGTAGTTGCGTGGCAGCCTAGGGCCTACTGAAGGTCCCAGGCCTGCCTGAAATGTAGCTCTATCAAGCTGCACCTCTCTGGTGCAGCCTGCTGATGACTGTCATAGCACTGACTGTGTAGCACATTGTACTCCAAGCTTTTCAATGGAAAATATTGCAAAAAAAAAAACATATTTGATATCACAATCATGTAATGTATCCCACATTATGAACTCTGTAAAAATTGAAAAAAGGAAACATTTTTTTCCCTTATTACTAAAAAAAAAGAAAACAATGCAATCAAAAAGTGTTATGTACCTTAATATGATAACAAAAACTACAAGTTGCCCCTGAAAAATCAAGACCTAACATAGCTCCATAGAACGAAAAATGTATTTATTTATTTTATGCACTTCGCATTTAAGTAGAAGCATGCAATGGTGATTTCCTCATCTCAAACAATTTATTGAAACAAAAGCCAAAAACAGTGGTAGGTATACCCCCACAAAAAATGTCAATGTCTCAATAACTGGTCATGTGGCCTTGAGCATCAATTACAGCTTGACAACGACATCTCATGCTGTTCACAAGTCAAATTATTGTCTGCTGAGGAATGGCATCCCACTCTTCTAGAAGGGCGGCCCTCAGGTCATTGAGGTTCTGGGGTACAGAGTTATGTGCCTATGCACGGCGACTCAGCTGATCCCATAGGTGTTCAATGAGATTCAGGTCTGGAGAAAGTGCAGGCCACTACATTTGAGATACCCCAGTTTCCAGCAGGCTTTCCCCAATGATGCAACCTCGATGAGCTGGTGCATTATTGTCCATGAAGATGAAATTAGGCCTTTGTTGTTCATGCACAGGCACAATGACTGGATTAATGATGTTATTCAAGTAGCATGGGCTTGTCACTGTACCATTCACAAGGGCAGTTCTGTATTAACTAGACACACCTTTCCACACTGTAACACCATCACCTCTAAAGCCTCCAACAGTGGTTGATGCATAGCGCTTTCCTTGACATCTCTAACATCATTGGCAGCCATAATTTCTGCTCAGTGTGAATCGACTTTCATCAGTGAACAGCACTGAGGTCCACTGGTCCCTTGTCCAGCGTAGATATTCCCTGGCCCATGCAAAACGATGATGCCTGTGGTCAGGAGGCCTTGTAGTTCGTTTAGCATGCAGACCTCTAACCTCCCTTAAATGTGTCTGGAGTTGTGTGGCATTCATTATCCAGTTCTGCAGGGCATTGTTCACAATGAAGCGGTCATTCGTGTGGGACGTGGCCAAAGGATGTCCAATAGCAGGCGGCAACCGGAACGAACCCCCGCAATGTTTAAAAAAAAAAAAGCTTGGTTACTAAGGCCCAAAACAGACTGGTCACTAAGGGGTTAAGATGTGTCACAGCTGACTGGTATTATGAAACATGTCTATATGTTTGGTAACATGATTATGTCATGGTAAGCACATCATATGACTATGAAGTCGCCTTTATGTTTTCATCTTTAAAAATTCCCCATTTTGACGTTTTCTGAAGTTTCTGGGGCTTGAGACTGGGTGATGGGAGGTGCTGAGCTCATAGCTGGTTTGTTTTGCTTGATCTGTATTGTTCTCCTCCTTGTTTTCTAAGTGCTCTATAAGGAGCACTTATTTCTCAACCTGTCTCATACATTGAAATTCCCACAGACATCTTTTATTATTCCTAAGCCCCCTCCCCCTCCCCTGCTTCTCTGAATATCTCCTCACTGAATTCTTTAATGACAGGAGTGACTCAGCAAAAAAGCTCTTGGAGAATGTTTTTCCTGAGCTCTGTAGGGTTGCACAGCACAGCGCTGGTGCCAAACTCCACAAATCATCCAGGATGTGGGTGTCTAGATATGAAAAAAGGATGATTAAGGATTTTTAATGGTTTTGCTGGTGGTTAAAGAGTGAATATATGGATTAGTGGACCTTAGTGAGGTAAAGAAAACTTTGGAGACATCCTGGCCACCTTTGGGGAATTTTATGAGGCACTGAAGGCACAATGGAAATGTCTGTACAGGGGAATTTCCCTCGCCTGTTTTTTTGTGTCTCTGGAAATCCCAGCTGGACAGACACATGCAACGGCCTGAGCAGAACTGGAGAGAAAAGTGTGTGACATTGTGATAACAAAAAGTGAAAAGTTGTAGATGACTTTAGTTGCTAGCTAAAAAAAGGCTCATTTTCTGCAGAGTTCTGCTGGTTTATCTAGTAATTACAGAAGCCATATCATGTACAGGGCTGGTAGCTGTAAAATAAACATTTAGAGTGCAAAAGCCTGTTTGTATATTACTATGACTGTGGTCTATCTGTCCGTTATGTATATGTCTGATATGTCTGCTCAGATATTACTGTATTTACACTTCTTAATGAAGTTACTATTCAGATAAATGCATGTGTGTACTTTTATGGCTGTCACATCTAAGGTCGAAAAAACACATGTCCATTAAAGGGAATTTGTCATCACATTTTAATGTTAAACCAGAATTTTTATTGCAATTTATTTTTTTATTTCCCATGTCACTATATTAAAAAATAATTGTATATCATGCTGTAGTTTTCACACTAGGCCTAAAATATGTTAAAGGGGTTGTCTCACTTCAGCAAATGGCATTTGTCATGTATAAAAAATTAATCAATGAGCCCTTAGTCTTTTTTTCAATTCTATAGCATCTAAGCAATGAGATAATACCGTTGTGTTCTGAAATAAAATGTTTGCTTGCACCTGACATGGAACTCGTGGAGATAGATGACGTTTTAGATAAATGTTCTGCTATCTTCTTTTTGAGTTTTTTAGTTGTACATCCTACATATTTTAAATGACAGCAGATGCATTCAATAATATAGACAACATACTGGCTTTCACAATTTATATAATGTGTAATGTCATATTTGTGATTGTCACTGGCAGTAAATGAACTTTTTTCAGCATATACTGGCAAGCATTACAGTGCGGTGAGCCACATCGCACAGAGCCTTTATATGCTAACCAAGTCCCTTCATCTCCCATAGGACGGGACACTTGGTGACAGCTGATCTCCCAAAGTCACACTGTGTCTGGCCACAAAATTGCAGCCATTTTTAAGAACATCAGCTGAAATGGAATCTTGATACAGTATGGGTAAAAAAAGTTACACAGCACTGGAGTGAAGATGTGTTGTACTACACTTCATATGGCCATGACCCAAGAATCGATTTGAAGCAATTAGGAAATTTTTACATTATAGTGACCATCTATTTAAAATTAAGCTAGTCCTCAACCACTTTAGCACCAGGTTTGCTGCTTGGGGAAACGTCACTGCTGCAGATAGTGTATGGCTACAGTGGTGCATGTGATGACAGATGGAATGTCGCACTTTTGGCCCACAAGAGACTGGAAGTAGCAGGGATAGGACGCATGGTGCTGGGACAGAGCGCCCGTGAATATGTAAGCAACTTTTTTTCTTTATACTGAACACTTTCACGGGCAAAGATAAAATTGCTTCGGCGGTCACACAACCCTTTTAAAAGGGAGTGGTTGAGTTAAACAAATTTCGGGTAGCCCCTGTGTATATGGTAAAATAAAAAAAAATGTATACCTCTTTTCTCCCTGCTGCTACCAATGCTCAGCTCTTGTCCTTCCGACCACTGACATCATCTTCCTGACATTATATTACACACAAGACATTGCTACAGCCAATCACTGGCTTCAGCATACACGTAATGTCACCGTGACCTGTGTGTCACAATGTAGCCAGGAAACAAACGGCAGAAGGAAGAACTGAGTTGCAGCGCGGGAAGAAGCAGGGGAAAAAACGGGGAATATTGATTCTTTTGTTATTAACATATGCACATATGCAGTTGCTCAAGTTTTTATTTAACTCTGGCAACTCCTTTAAACACCATTTTGCGCTTTACGTAGAGAATGTTTTTTTTTTTTTTTGCTATTATTTATATATTAGCAACTTTAAAACTTCAAGAAACACTGCCAACGTTGCACCCACACTGTGTCCCAAATTTGCAATCTTACCCTCTTTTCCCCCAAGCCATACTGTTAAAGACAGATTTGGGTGGACATTACATATAGCGCCACAAAACATTCAGGAGAATACAGTACCACATACTTATTACATCCAGTGATGTCTCCTCTGAGGTAGATGTTCTCTTTCCTCATCATCCATTCAAACTAGACCATCTTCATGACTTCTTTCAGCCACCTCTCATCTCTGCAGAGTTTTGACGAAAAACATCATAGGTTGATCCTTTTTCCACCATGCCCCTCCCCAACAATTTTATGCTGCTGCTACCCCAAATACTGTGTCCACTGTGCTCCCCAACATCACCAAAAACTACACTGTATAATCATTATATCATCATACAGATAGTCCCCCCCATAGTAATATTGCTCTCCAAAGTCCCATCAATAGTAATAATGTATCACCATAGTGCCCCCAGTAGAAATAAGGCCCCCCTATAGTGACTCTAGCAGTAACAAGGCCTCTCTATAAGGCACCCCTATAGAACCCAAAGTAGTAATAATGACCCCTATAGTGCCTCAGTAGTTGAAATGCCTGCTATAATGGCCACAGTATTAACAATGCCTCCTGTAGCAGCCCCAGTAGTCATAATGTCCTCTGTAGTAGCCTCAGAATTTATAAAGTGCCCCTGTAGCATCCCCACTATTCATAATGCCCTCTGTGGTGTCTTCAGTATTTATAATAACCCCTGCAGTGCCCCCTGTAGGTATAAAGACCCCTGTTACACCCCCATGTATTTATAATGCCAATTTCCCATTGCAGTTATAATCCTCTATAGTGCTCCCTGTATTATAATGCCCTTCCTGTATTATAATGCCCCCTACAGTGCCATTATGTATAGTATCTCCATAGTGCCCATATGTATAATGCCCCCAATAGTGCTCCCTGTATTATAATGCCCCTGTAGTGTCTCCTGTATTATAATTCCCCTCCCGCAGAGCTCTAACCTGTAATGGCCCCCTGTTGTGCTCCAACCTGTAATGTTCTCCTGTACTACTTCAGCCTGTAATGTTCCCCTGTACTACTCCAGCCTGTAATGCTCCCCTGTACTACTCCACCTGACTCCCATTCTCTGCCACCGTCTGCAAAGCAGGCCACAGGCCTCTTCCAGCCTGAGGCCTGAGTTGCGGGATGTAGTTATTCCTGACCAAGTCATTGCTCCACCTGAGACCCGGCGCAGGAGGTCACGAAGATGTCATTGCGTGCTCCTGCCTCATAGGCTTTAGCCCAAGTGACCTGCGACCTAAGAGGCTGAACTTCAGGAATGGGAACCTTAGGCTCCCACGCCCCTCTGTATAATGCCACCCCACAGAGTCAGGTCGGCCACCGCCTGAAGCAAAATGCTCACCTAGCCTCATGGCAGATGCGGTCCTGGACACTGCCATCAATTTTTCTAGATCCCATATTAACAGCCTTTATTTGAATATACAGTAATTGTTTTTACAAAAACTTTGTGAAAGGTTTAATGAATATCATTTTTTGAACTCACTCCATGTATTCTTCCTGCCCTGTCTCTTTAACTTCCTCATTTTTATTTTGCACTTTTAGCATGACAAACAGCCTCACTTGACTTTTTTACTGAGACCATTCACTGTGGCCAGAGTGAGCCTACTGTAGGGACTCAATAAGAGCATCATACATTACACTAATAAGTATAATGATCTTATGTGGATATCTTTATTTAGGCATATGAAGGGAACAATGGAGCTGTCATTCTCTCTTCCTAATTCTACTATTCCAGTATTCTACTATCTACATCTTTCCCTTGCAGCAACAGTAAACTAAACAATGGGATTCCTATCTACAGTATATGGGAGATTTATCTCTCTGTGCTGACTAAAGTCTGTATTAGACAGGCAGATAGTCTGCCAGATCATCGATAACAAGCGTTCGTAGTAACGCTCGTTAGCTATCATGTGGCAGTGTAATACTGCCGCAGATTACCCAATGAACGTGCAAATGCTTGAACGGCAATCCAAATCTATTAACATGTTAAAAATTATGATTTGCAGGCAGCAGGTCTTTGTGTCTAATAATGATCTGCTGCTGGCAAACCATTATACAGCATATGGACATAAGTGATGGCTGTGGAGATTATAATAAAGAACTAGCCATGTAGGCAAAACAATGTATGTATACCCCCCCCCCCCCAGGTATAATCAAAATGGACCAAAGTTAATCCAGGCCGGGGGTCTACACATTCCAAGCCCTCTCTGTAACCAGATTGCGGGCAATAAATGCTAGCTTGACTCCAAGGTCCACGGGGTCACATCTGGTTGGGCCATCACAGATCCAAGAGTGATTTTCAGGAATTTCCCCGATCTGTTTTCTTTTAATTTTCGTCAAGTTATTAATGAACATTTGGTCATAAACCAGCTTGTAAAGCATGCCAGTCACGTGTCATAAAGTTCATCCTCAAAAGTCTTCCTGACAACCCCAAAAAAGTCCATACCCCTTTTCTAATTAACTAAGTACTAACATAATCTGTAAGTAACAGAGTATACTGGCACATGTACATTGATCTGAGTTAAGTAAGCAATAGGTCCTCGTCAACCTGATAAGACGAGTGGTGGCAGCGTGAACTAGCAGGTAATTGGTGCCAGGAGGCCAGACAGGGAGAAGTCCAGAGGGACTCAGTCGGCTCCTCTCACCAATCTGGGTCCATGATCCTGACAATGGCATAGTGATCTCTCCTCCCCATGCTGTGGAGGAGATTGCTGCCTGTAATCCTCTAGGTCTCCTTCGCTAGCAAGCAGGCGATTGCTCGTTCATCGGGTAATTAGAATCTTTCAAAGTTTAAAGGTCATCATTTGCCAGCGGCAGATTGTGCTCTCTAATCACGATCTGCAGCTGACAAACAATGATTCGGTATGGGGATGAGTGATGGTATTAGCAATCGCTCCTCCCCATACTATGGAGGAGATCACTGCATGTAACAACAGCAGTCTTTTCCGCTGACTAGCAAGCAATTGTTGGTTAGGAGCAGTTCTCTCCCTACAATTGCCTGATCGCAATGTCTAATATAGCTTTAATTCTTTCAGGACCGGGTGTTTTTCTTTTGGAAAAAAACTAATTTCCTTTGTATTGCCATATTCTGACCCCAATAACTTTTGTACTTTTATGTATACAGAGCTGTATGAGAGCTCATATTTTGCAGGGCAAGCTGTACTTTTCACTGAAACCATTCTGGTGTGTGTATGAATTTTTAATCACTTTTTATAAAACAAATTTTGTGGGAGGTGAAGTGATCAAAAAACGGTGAATTGGCCATTTTGACCTTTTTTTCCCGTTTGGGATAAATAATTTATGTTTTAATAGTATGGGCCTTTTCGCA
Organism: Rhinella marina; assembly: GCA_900303285.1. Lineage (NCBI taxonomy): Eukaryota > Metazoa > Chordata > Amphibia > Anura > Bufonidae > Rhinella > Rhinella marina. The sequence continues at coordinate 23,995 of ONZH01004046.1, forward strand.
TGTGGCAATTTTTAAAATTATTTATGTATTTTTATTTTAATTTTGGGGAACGGTGGTTGATTTAAATTTTTTTATTTTTAAAAACTTTTTTCTTTTTTCTTAAACTTTTTAATAGTTCCCATAGGGAATTATAGCAAGCAATCATTAGATTACTTTTCTCATAGACTCCAATGCATTAGCCACAGGCAGGCGATCCATAGGAACTAGTGTGCAGTAGCCCTGTACCACTCGGAGGCTGCTGCACACTACATCTGGCTCCCCCGCTCCTGGCCTTTAACTTGTCATATGCTGTGGTCACATTAAACCACGGCACCTAAGAGGTTATATGTACGCGATTAATGTTATACATTAGTCTCAGATGCCTGCTGTCTAAAACAGCAGGCATCCGGCGGTATGGGGCCTGTTCCAGTCATGAAGAAACGCCATTTTTGAATGCCTAACCGTCAACGTAAATTTACGTTGGGCTGTCGGGAAGAGGTTAATACAGAAGGTCAATATTTAGCATTTAATTTTCACTGAAATAGAACTGGTGAAATGAAAAACAGCCAAAAATATTTTCAAAAATTATATTCATGAATATTGAGTTTATGGAAATGCAAGTGTCCCTTTTCCTATGGCAAACATTTTTGTTTCTAAGCCAAGAAGTCTGTGTATTTTTTAAATTATGCAGAATTTAATAAAATGATCTTGTGTATGGCATATTGACAACATATAGACTATTTTTTAGAGTTAAACATTTTTAATGCTGAAATTTATTGCTACATGGTAATCATAAATAATTATTTAACAATGATAACAATTTACTCAGGATAATTAACAATTATTCAGTGTTGCTTTCACAATATTTTCACTGTATTACAAATACTAAAAGGCACATTAACCCCTTCAGGACCCTGACATTTTTCACCTTCAGGACCAGGCCATTTTTAGCAAATCTGACATGTGACACTATGGGTGGTGATAACTTTAAAATGCTTTTACTTTCTAAGATTGTTTTCTCGTCACATATTGTACTTCATGATAGTGGTAAATTTGAGTCAAATATTTCATTTTTATTTATAAAAAATACCAAATTTACCAAAAATGTAGAAAAATTAGCAAATTTCCAAATTTCAATTTCTCTACTTTTAAAAACATAGTAACCTCCGAAAATAGTTATTACTTTACATTACCCATATGTCTACTTCATGTTTGGATAATTTTAAAAATTACATTTTATTTTTTGGGGACGTTAGAAGGCTTAGAAGTTTAGAAGCAAATCTTGAAATTTCTCAGAAAATTTCCAATACCCACTTTTTAAACTGAAACTTTATTTATTTTTTTAATTATGGAAAACAGTTTTCTTTTACTTTTTATTTTTTTCCCACTCTGGGACTTCAACTTGGGGGTCTGATTCCCTCTGCAATGTATTACAATACATCGTGTATTGTAATACATAGGCTGTCAGCTTCTATGCAAGGCAGTCCCGATGCCTATGGAAAGTGCAGGGACCCGATGGGGAAACAGAGTGCAACTGTACCATACACAAACCCTGTGCATGCTGCGTTCAGCTTTGACAGCGGCATACAAGGGTTAATACGCCGGCATCAGTGTTTTCGCCGATGCCGGCGTATGCAGCAGGGGTCCGGCTATCTGTGACTGCCGGACCCCTGCAGCTGATCTGGCGGGCGCAGCTCCTGTACCCACCCGATCAGTGCACCATACATGTACTGCGCTGGTCCTTAAAGGGTTAAAATACATGTTGATCTAAAAACAAAGTGGGTCATTTATTATCCAGGCATTAGGCATATTTCTGGTGCAGATTGCGGCACAATGGTTAGCTGCGCCATAATCTGCACGTTTTCCCCGCTCATGCCAGGTCTAAAAAAAGTGGGCAGGGTGTGGGCGGAAAGGGGAGGGGTCGGCAGGCCAGTCTCATTTACCATTTTCTACACCTATTTTAGGCATAGACAATGGTCTGAATGTAAGACAGCTAGGAAGCCGGCTTACATTCAGACTGGCGCCAGATCCAACAAAGTTACAGGGGCGGTCTTGGGCACCACACATCCTATGCATTTGCATAGGGCCCCCGACGTCCAAGGGGGCCCCCACACTCCGCTCTTGTGCTGGTGTCCAAGACCGCCCGCCCAGCTGTCACGTACTGCATTTGTCTGAATGCGTACTCATTTTATAAATTAGTACGCTAATGCGTACTAATTTATAAAATGCATACACATTAGTGTACATATTAAAATATGCATATGAATTAGCGTGCAGATTTGAAAAAGCGCACGCAAATTCCACCCGAGCATGCTCTAGTCCCAGTCTTTGATGTGTGGGGGGGCGTGCCATTGGGAGGGGTGTCATCAGAGGGCGTGTCATCAGGGGCGTGACGCGTCATTGGGGGCCCCCGGACATAACTTCGCTTAGGGCCCCAGAAATGCCAAGACCGCCCCTGCAAAGTTATGTGGAGGCCGGCAATTCTTCATAACTTCGTAGGATCCACTGCCAGCTATAGGACTTATTAAGATTGGTGTCTAAAACGTTGGTCTTAATAAATGACCCCTAATTTTTTAATTCCTAAAAATGTATACATTTTACTTTATTTACTGGCCCAGTGATTATTAATTTTATTGTTGCCAGTGAATAGCACCATCTGCGCGTACACAAATAATCAGCAAAACAATCCCTTTTCATCACAGCCATTTTTCATGTTTTTATTTTATTTTCTCATCTGTGCAATCCAACAGTTATAGCTTTTTATCTAACAGCTTGTTTTTTGTGGAATTGTTTTATTTATTAATGGCACCACGCTGTTATGGATTAAATTCTTGCAGGGCACGCCAGCACATGTCTAGGCCCATTTGAAGTTCACCAATGACTATCTGGATAGTGTTGAACGAGCATGCTCGGCCGAACTCGCTGTTCCGAACACCGAGTGTACTCGAGCACAATGCTCGAGTCTCTTCCCCACACGTTTGTTTGCTGCTACTCAGCGAATAAACGTGTGTAATATAACTGGCATTCACTGTAATGTTGATTTGTACGCTAATGCGTACGCATTGTATGCTAATGCATACGAATTTGTCTGCTAATGCTACGCATTGTATGCTAATGCATACAAATTTGTCTGCTAATTCTACGCATTGTACGCTAATGCATACAAATTTGTATGCTAATGCTACGCATTGTACACTAATGTGTACGAATTTGTATGCTGCTACGCATTGTACACTAATGCATACAAATTTGTATGCTAATGCTATGCATTGTGCGCTAATGTGTACAAATTCAGTTAATTAGCTTACTTTTATGAGTGAAAGGAGTAAAAGAGGAGAAGTCGCGATTCTGATCTATTTCTATTAACCAGACACCCTCCCCTCTTCCGAGTGGGAGGTGCCTGGTTTAGTCCCATTGAATAACATTATGCTCGGGTGCTCGGCCGAGCACTCAAGCACCCCCTAGTGCTCGGCCAGAGCACCCGAGCATACGAGCACAGAGATGCTCGCTCAACACTATATCTGGATGATCCAGAAGAGGCATAGGAGAAGTTCATGTGGCCAGATGAGATCAATATAGAACTTTTTGGTATCAACTCCACTTGCAGTGTTTGGAGGAAGAAGAAGGATGAGTACAACCCCAAGAACACCGTCCCAACTGTGTAGCATGGGGTGGAAACTTTATACTTTGGGGTGCTTTTCTGCAAAGGGGACAGGACGACTGCACCATATTGAAGGGAGAATGGATGGGGTCATGTATCGCGACATTTTGGCAACCTCCTTCCCTCAGTAAGAGCATTAAAGATGGGTCGTGGCTTGGTCTTCCAGCATGACAATGACCCGAAACATACAACCAAGGCAAGTAAGGAGTGGCTCCGTAAGAAGCATTTCAAGGTCCTGGAGTGGCCTATCCAGTCTCCAGACCTGAACTCAATCGAAAATCTTTGGAGGGAGCTAAAACTCAATGTAGCCCAGTGACAGCCCTGAAACCTGAAAGATCTGGAGAAGGAGTGGGCCATAATCCCAGCTGCAGTATGTGCAAACTTGGTCAAGAACTACAGGAAACGTCTGACCTCTAATTGCAAACAAAGGTTTCTGTGCCAAATATTAAGTTCTGTTTTTCTATTGTATCAAATACTTATTTCATGCAATAAAATCCAAATTAATTATTTAAAAATCATACAATGTGATTGTTTGGATTATTTTTTAGATTCTGTCTCTCACAATTGAACTGTACCTACAATAAAAATTACAGACCTCTCCATTCTTTGTAGATCGGAAAACTTTCAAAATCACCAGTGAATTTATATAGATGTAAAGAAGGTCCAAGATGTTGAATAATTTTGAGGGCAAGAAATAGACAGTGGACTGTTCAAAAAATTTATGGAAGTTTTTCTTTTTCAAAGCAGAAACGAGTTCAAATCTTCATATTGAATGTACAGTAAATAGTTTACCATGGCAAAGTGGACCTAGCTTTTCAGCTGAATGATCAACATATTTACTGCACTTTCTAAAATCTCGTTTGTAGAAAAAAAAAAAGAAAAAAATGTTTGCCTCTAGTCACACAGCAGAGGCCAAAACAGTGTTCTTTGGACCTCAATCAGTGTGTTCCAACTGAGCATATTTATTTTCTGAGCATAGGGCAGTAGACAGCACTTAAATAAGTTATAGTGTTGATCGAGCATGCCTACGCTCTGGTCCGCTCGGTGTTCGGCCGAACACCGAGTGTACTCGAGCGCAATGCTCGAGTCTCTTCCCCGCATGTTTGTTCGCTGCTACGCAGCGAATAAACGTGCGAGGCAGTGCTGGCATTCACTGTAATGTTGATTTGTACGCTAATGCTACGCATTGTATACTAATGCGTACAAATTTGTCTGCTAATGCTACGCATTGAACGCTAATGTGTACGAATTTGTATGCTAATGCTACACATTGTACGCTAATGCGTATGAATTTGTATGCTAATGCTACGCATTGTACGCTAATGCGTACAAATTTGTATGCTAATGCTACATTGTACGCTAATGCGTACAAATTTGTATGCTAATGCTACGCATTGTACGCTAATGCGCACAAATTTGTATGCTAATGCTACACATTGTGCGCTAATGTGTACAAATTCCGTTAATTAGCATACTTTTACGAGTGAAAGGAGTAAAAGAGGAGAAGTCGCGATTCTGACCTTTTTATATTAACCAGACACCCTCCCCTCTTCCGAGCGGGGGGTGCCTGGTTTAGTCCCATTGACTAACATTATGCTCGGGTGCTCGGCCGAGCACTCTAGCACCCCCTAGTGCTCGGCCAGAGAATCCGAGCATACGAGCACAGAGGTGCTCGCTCAACACTAGTAAGTTACAACCACAAATAACTACATAGTATGCATTCTATTCACATGGGAGACCATAGAATATGCATGCCACTGATCTCTATCTATCTGGCATTTATAACCTATCCAGAGTAGGTGAAAATGCAGTACTCTAATACCCCTTTAAAAGCATCTTTTGCAAGCATCTTTGTGCCAAATACCAACAACACCTTCAGAAGTCCCTGCCTCAATTGGACAGATGTGTTTGGAAGCACTATGCATTGGTGGGTTCCACATATGTTTTAAGGAAGGCCTTCCAGAGACGTGGGTCTGGCCCTGATTACTAATGGATCCTGTGACATATTTATAGTACGTACTTCTCTTTTCTTATATTAACGCCACCCACATAAAAAGAAGTATGCGTAGCACTAAGTTTAGTTTAGGGATATAGAGATGCATCTTCTATGAACTAAATTTACTAAAAAAAAGAAACTGAAATGTGCAATAGTTATAAATGTATCCACTAGTTCTCTCTTGAAATCAGCAGTGCTGATGGAAGGCATGTTCTCTAGTGACCACCAGAATATTGTCACTGTCAATTTATATTGTACATCCTTACACAAATCTCTATGTATATGCCCCTTTATCAATGAGAGAGGGGGAATTCAGCAGGAGAGAGAAGTTATGTGCACTGTGTAAATTCTTTTATAACAGTTGATACTGAAGTAGTTTCAGCCCTGCAGAGGTGTAGTTTGAAGCTTTTGGACCTCAGAGCAAAATTCTGTAATACTGGTGTCTTCTTATTTAGTAGGGAGAATGGAAAAATATAGCAGTTCTACCATTGTTTTTATATTAAAGGGGTTGCCCGGCAGGCTGCCTGGGTGAAAATGTGGGTATGTCCGGGTTCAGCTCTGAACCAGGACAACCCCTTTAAAGGGGTTCTGCAGGTTTTAATATCTGATGATCTATCCTCTGGATAGATCATCAGTATCTGATCGGCGGCGGCCCGACACCCGGGGCCCCCGCCGATCAGCTGTTTGAGAAGGCAGCGGCGCTACAGGAGCGACGCGGCCTTCTCAGTGTTTACCCGCAGGCCAGTGACGTCACGACTAGTATCACTGGCCTGGGCGGGGCTAAGCTCTGTTCACATGAATGGAGCTTAGCCCCGCCCAGGCCAGTGATACTAGTCGTGACGTCACTGGCCTGCGGGTAAACTCCAGAGGATAGATCATCAGATATTAAAACCTGCAGAACCCCTTTAACTTTTTAATGACTATTGGGCTGTGGTATTAAAGGTAATTTGTTACCATGATCTTGGACTATTATCTGCTGTAATACTCAAGTGGTATTGCAGATAAGAAGTCCAGATTGGTCCTTTTACTTTCCTACTGCAGCCTTCCACTCCCCATACCCACAATGTCGGCGCTCAAATACTTTACATTATTTGGACTGCTTTGCATGCACACGTGTCCTCTCCATTATGTTAGTGCAGCACAGCAGTCTGGACTGTGTATTTCAGCACAAGTTTGAGAGCCAACAGCTAGGGAACGGTGGTGGTGGTGGTGATCTGGACTCCTTATGTTCAGTTCTACTCATGTGTCACTATAGACAATAGTCTACAATTGTGGTTACAGATTCTCTTTAATGACATGCTGAAATTATTCTATGTGTCATTAAGACCATTGTCATACGAAATATTCATATAATTGTTTTCTTCTTTATCCGCAATAGTTTTTTTTTTGTATTTTTTACAGTAGTTATGGGTTATGGTGATACCAAATATGTTTTATCTCATATACACAGAAAATATGCATGTGTATTATGTCATACACACAGAAAAACAGGCTATTAGTCACTGCCTATGGGCTCACAAACATGGCAGACTTGGGGGCTTTTGTTAGGTCATAGCAACCTATTTGCACCCACCAATCCACCCACTGATGGGATGACTGAGGGACCCAGGGTTAAATGTCCAGAATCAGATGTATTTTCAGTTTGGCCATTGAATGTTGCTCTAGTGTTAAAGGAGGTATCACCTATCCACAGGATAAATAGAAAATATCAGATGGCAGTGAGATAAGTAAATACTTTTCATGGGATAAGCCCTTTAATGCTACATTCACAATTGCTTGTCAACCGCTTCTCTACACCCATTGACTTTATTGGTTGTGATTTCCTATTTTTTCACAATGGAAGTTGATGGAAGAACTTTCAACAATTGCTGCAGGTATTCTTTTGCATATTTTGTACTATTCAAGCATTAATGACTTAGGAGATAGTAATAATCTAACACAATGTTAGGGTATGGCCTGGTAGGCCTATTAGCTCATTAGAAACATACTCCTATTGGTTTCTGAGTGTTTATTGAATTAAGTACATTTCTAATAAGTTAATAGTATACTGCCGAGGCTTGAACGACCACATGGGTCTCAGCCAAGTCTTATCTATGTCACAGCCATGCCATCTGCTCATACCTTCAGTGTCAAAAATGGTCAATTTTCTGCAAAATTAATTTTAATAATCTGCATTGACTTGTGACTTTTCATATCAGACAAAGTGATCACGGCTTTAATAATTCTAATAGTGTGCCGCTTGGAGTCCATTGACAGAACATAGGCTTCTGTGAATTAGTCATTGTCCTCCTAATGCATGGCAAGTGGGCGGATGCTAAAATTTCCTATAGTTCTGCTGTTAAACAACTTTGTACACACTGTGCAGATCATACCAACCCAAAATCAGACTTCCAAATCTTGCTGGTTTCCTGTTATCTGAGAACAGTGCTGTGTTCAGCAGATGACAATTACACAGAGCTAAGATGTCACATACTAGTGCTTTGTGCATCAGGTGACAATTACACAGCGCTAAGATGTCAGAGTAGCTCCGTGTGCATCAGATGACAATTATACATGGCTATGATGTTAGGTCCTTTGATTTAACGCATTTTTCAGTTTCACACTTAATCCTCTTGTTTGGGCATCAATATCATATTGGTGGGGGTCTGACTTCCAGCACCACCATCAGTGAGCTGTTTGATAGGGTTGCTGCGCTCATGCGAGTGCTGTGTCCTCTTCAGTGTGTACCTGCTGTCTACATTGTAGTACCAGTGCAGGGTAATTACAGTATTCATCCCATGAATAATGAAGCTGTCTCTAGCTTGCACTGCTGCTACCACATTAATGGCCTAAAGAGGATGCAGCACTTGCACGGACACTGTGGCCCCTTGAACAGGTCATCGGCAAGTTTGCTGGTAGTTGGACGCCGACCATTCTAATATTGATTATCTATCCCATCATGCAGATGTAAATGGTGTAATGTTATCTGAGTCAGGAATACACTTTAGCAATATTAAGTATCATCCGATACATGTTAATGAAAAACAACCCTTGTAATCGTTAACAGGTACCAATTCCCACTCAGCTCTGTACTATTACATCTCTGCACAGAGGTGTAATAGTACAGTGCAGCGATAGTGCGAGCATAGGAGCTGTACCCATACTTAGTGTTAATCGAGCACCAAAGTGCTCGGGTAGAACACTAGGTGATGCTCGAGTGCTCTACAGAGCACCCGAGCACAATGGAAGTCAATGGGAGAACCAGAGCACTAAACCAGGCACCCCCTGCTCTGAAGAGGGAAGGGTGTCTGGTTCATAGGAAAAGGTCAGAAAATGATGGAAACACCACTGAAATGGTTTGGGAACAGCATGGGGAGGATGTCTGGATGCACCTTGGACTCTCAAGTATTTAGGATGTTCAAACGTTATACAGCAGACATAGTGCAGGTAATATCACCGTCACTAACGGCAGAAAAAATTACACTGAATGTAACAGGTATTTAGGATGCTTAAACGTTATACAGCAGACGTAGCGCAAATAATGTCACCTTGATTAGAGGCAGAAATAATTACATCGGATGTCAGGTATATAGGATACAGAAACATAATGCACACGCTGCACAGGTGGTGTTTAGGTCAGGCAAACTTACGCTAATTTTGCCCCCCATGAAAAAAATATTACAGCCAGATACAACAATAGTCCTTAAAAGGACTTTTGGGTCTTTTAAACAGAACAACTAGCCCTGCCTAGCCAAATCCTATCCCTACACTATCTGTCCCTGTTATACAGCAGACGCAGCGCAGGTAATATATCGCCTTGATTAGCTGCAGAAAAAATGACACCGGATGTCAGGTATATACTGTAGGATACAAAAAACGTTATAATGCACACGCTGTGCAGGTGGTGTTTAGGTCAGGCAACCTTGCTCAATTTTTGCCTCCCCCCCAAAAAAAAATATATTGCAGCCAGATATAATAGCCCCTATAAGGGCTTTTGGGTCTTTTCAACAGAAAAACTAGCCCTGCCTAGCCAATTTCCATCCTTACACTATCTGTCCCTCCTTGCAGCAGCTCTCCCTGACTAAGACTGAGCCGGGTCACATATCACCGCGTGCTATATAGCACCCAATGACGCGTTCCCGGCCAGCCAATCACTGTAATGCCAGTAGCCAACATGGCTACGGCATTACAGTAAATGCTAGTAGGGCGCTCAAGCACACGTGGTGTTTGGCCAAACACTGCGTGGTCCCGAGTGCCACCATGCTCGACCGAATATCGTATTCGGCCGAGCATGCTCGCTCATCACTACCCATACTGTATGAGGGGCACAATAGGGGCATTATAATGTGTGGATTCTATAAGGGGCATCACTCTGTAGAGAAGCACTAAAGAGGACACTTAGGGGGTATCATACTGTGTGGGATGAAACAAAGGAGATGCCCTGCTGTGAGGGGGTTACAATCTCTGTATGCGGGGCTCTTTCACGTATGTTCACTCACATGTTACTGTGTGTGGGGCATTACTGTGAGTGTGGGGTACTTTTTACTGTGAGAGGGTTCATTATGGAGCACAAAGGGGCCTAGATGAAATTGAGCATGTATGGACAGGGATTGGATGGGGTTATTGGCGCTGCAGGAGTTCTCATTACACAATTACTGTTTAGGTCATTATCATTATTATTAATTTGCACTATTGAGTCGTGGCAGGAAAAAGTCATTATGACAGTCTGGCCCAAATAGAGAAAAAAACGCAAAGTTATCAACTGTGAGTCCAAACCTTTCACATTAACATACATGAAAAATTGATTTTGAGCAGATATATGGTAGAATATAATTCTTCTTATGATGTTGTATTAAAGGACATCTGCAGATTTGTATCTATGAAACTGGCTGACCTGTTGCATGTATGCTTGGCAGCTGAAGGCATCTGTGTTGGTCCCATGTACATATGTGCCCGCATTGCTGAGACAAATGATGTTTTAATATATTCAAATGAGCATCTAGGAGCAACGAGTGTGTTGTCATTACACCTAGAGGATCTGCTCTCTCTGCAACTGCCATGCACTCTTCACTTTCAATAACAAGGCCAGTCCTGTCATTCACTGCCTGGTCCTGTCAATCAAAATGGAGAGAGCACGGCAGTTGCAGATAGAGCAGACCCTCTAGGTATAATGACAACGCTCCTGTTGCTCGTAAACACTTATTTGCATATAAATAAAATACCATTTTTCTCAGCAATGTGGGCACATATGGACATAGGACCAACACAAATGCCTTCTGCTGCCATGTGCACATGCAACAGGTCAGCCAGTCACAGTGGAGTGTCCCACATAATTGTGTTATGGAGCTCCTGAGCCTTTAAAGCAACTTAAGAAATGTACAGGAGGAGAAAGTGACCCTAAAGGCCGCCATTCCTGCTGGACACTGGCCACGTCAAGCTACCTGATGGCACTTACCATTTTCTAGGCCACTAGCAATTGGCAATACCTGGATATCAAGCCTGTCAAAGGTAAACGCTGAGCTCATCAGCTTAATGGACTTTGTCAGCAACACGCAGTGACTAGGAGTAGCTCCACAGCGCCTGGACACTGATTCTACAACTATTAGCTAAAGTTGTGATTTATACCTACTGAAAACCCCAACGGGCAGTCAGGTTACTATTCTTAAAGTGTCACGGTACAGATGTATTAATACCTGCCGTGCAGGGACAACATACCCTGAAGCATTGCTATTCAAGAGTAATATTAAAATACTATCCAGAGCCAAGACTAGTTTATTAAGGGACTGACTAAGTGGAGATTTAAGAGTAACTGGATTTAAAGCAACAGCAACTTAAAGTAACAGCCTTAAAAGGAGTTCTTACAGCATCAATTTATACCATCTACTGCCTACTGAAGACAATTGTATTTTGCACCATCTTATCTGAAGGCAAAAGTAAAGTTCCATTGTTTACAACAAAGCTGTCTCCTCGTCACTCCTACTCCAAAAGTTACTTAAGTCTACTTAAGACACTGGCGTCACGACATTCCAGGACCCAGCCGACCGACACTATAAAAGTTTACATCAAGGGCACCTCGCCTCACCATCCGGTGGGGATCCTGAGTACAGAGTGTGCCCCGAGGGAAGTAGTGTCCCCCCTCCATCCACTGCACGCCGGCCCAGGGAGTCACCAAACCGTGAGTAACCATCGGCAACACCACACCTGTGACACAATAATCATTATATCTCACGAACCCTGCGGCTGGGACGTTGCAACAGGTATAAATCTGCTGACAGATGTCCTTTAAAAGTGTAGATATTTTATGATAATGTACAATGTTCAAAGGGGGGTCACTCACCAATGTGTTAAAATGGCCTTGGATCTAATACATAATGACAACTGATCTCACTGAGCCGAAATCTCACAACTCAGGCCCACCACATTATAGGAGCTTGAAGCTTAACTAAATTATTAATGATACGTCAGACAAGAAATGTGCCCACTGTTTCCATTGCTACTATATTTTGATTTATTATGGTACTGATTGCTTTCATATATTTAAAATAAACAGAATTTACAATTGCTAGCAGTCTTCAGTAAGGTTACAGAGGGGAGGTAACAAGTTAGGGTTGTGTACCTACACATACTCAGTCTATCCAATCAAGTGCTGCCATTTTCAGACTGTGCAGGGACACACCCTCAACTTGTTACCTCCCCTCTGTAACCTTACTACAGACTGCTAGCAATTCATTCATAACTTCTAGTAGAAATAATAAATGAATGGTATAACATAGAGCCATAAGAACAGATGCTCCAGAACTGTTATTACATGGGGAATACATGAAGCTATTAAAACAGGCATGTCAGGAGTGGTGAAAGTAAAAGCTGTAAAATGCCCCCCCCCATCATCTTCCCCCTGCCCCTGGAATTTAAAGCTTTGGTTTGATTCAGACTTTCTGGAGTTACCCATTAAAAAAATAAAAATTAATGTGTTGCACAGTCAGGTTATGTTCTCTTTTGGTACAACCTCAATTCCAAAAAAGTCAGCCTGCTGTGTAAAAAGCAAGAATAATAAAGGAATGGCACAACCTAGAGCAGTAATGGCAAACCTAAGGCATGGGTGCCAGAGGTGGCACGCAGAGTCCTTTCTGTGGGTACCCACGCCCTGGAAAAAGTCTGTGGTGTACCAGTATGCCTTAGACCTTTCCTGCCATTCATCAGCCCAGGGTGCACTATGACCAGCACAGGCAGAACATTGAATGTAGGCAGGCTATTATCGCTAAATGATAAAGTACATGGAATATATACTATATTGGACTGAAGTATTCAAGGTAAATTGCCGTGTTGGCACTTTGCGATAAATAAGTGGGTTTTGGGTTGCAGTTTGGGCACTCGGTCTCTAAAAGGCTCACCATCACTGACCTAGAGCCATGAGAATAGATCAGAGGCGTAGCTAGAGGTTCAGCACAGGGGGGGCGAAATATACTTGAGTGGGCCCCCCACTTGGCTTCCCAAACGCACGTTTCCAACTTCACAGGCACATACTACTAGTTGTGGTTATAATATTGTATTAGAAAGATGACTATATAAACTGCTAGATCATCTATGCTGTTAAGTACAGTACAATAGACTTTCCACATACCCTACTCTAAATACTCTACCACATAATGCAGTGAAATATAGGAGTAATAGGAGTAAAAAACAAGAGGACTCCTATGTTAAAGGAAATCTGTCCCCAGCTTTTACATCACTAAACTAACAGTCCCCTGCCCCCATCAGACCTCAGATCATCAGAATGTGCCCCCCATCAGACCTCAGATCAGTGTATTGTGCCCCATCAGACCTCAGATCAGCAGAATATGCCCCCATCAGACCTCACATCAGCCTACTGTGCCCCCATCAGACCTCAGATCAGCGTATTGTGCCCCATCAGACCTCCGATCAAACAGAATGTGCCCCCATCAGTCCTCAGATCAGCGTATTGTGCCACATCAGACCTCAGATCAGCATATTGTGCCCCCATCAGACCTCAGATCAGCAGAATGTGCCCCCATCAGACCTCAGATCAGCGTTATTGTGCCCCATCAGACCTCAGATCAGCGTACTGTGCCCCCATCAGACCTCAGATCAGCGTACTGTGCCCCCATCAGACCTCAGATCAGCGTATTGTGCCCCATCAGACCTCAGATCAGCGTACTGTGCCCCCATCAGACCTCAGATCAGCAGAATGTGCCCCCATCAGACCTCACATCAGCCTACTGTGCCCCCATCAGACCTCAGATCAGCAGACTGTGCCCCCATCAGACCTCATATCAGCAGACTGTGCCCCCATCAGACCTCATATCAGCAGACTGTGCCCCATCAGACCTCATATCAGCAGACTGTGCCCTTCAGGATCAGCGTATGTGCCCCATCAGACCTCAGATCAGCGTATTGTGCCCCCATCAGACCTCAGATCAGCAGTACTGTGCCCCCATCAGACCTCATATCAGCAGACTGTGCCCCCATCAGACCTCATATCAGCAGACTGTGCCCCCATCAGACCTCATATCAGCAGACTGTGCCCCCATCAGACCTCATATCAGCAGGACTGTGCCCCCATCAGACCTCATATCAGCAGACTGTGCCCCCTATCAGACCTCATATCAGCCTACTGTGCCCCATCAGACCTCAGATCAGCAGTACTGGTCTGGCCCCCATCAGACCTCAGATCAGCGTACTGTGCCCCCATCAGACCTCAGATCAGCGTATTGTGCCCCATTCAGACCTCAGATCAGCGTACTGTGCCCCCATCAGACCTCAGATCAGCAGAATGTGCCCCCATCAGACCTCACATCAGCCTACTGTGCCCCATCAGACCTCAGATCAGCGTATTGTGCCCCCCACTAGACCTCAGAATCAGCGTATTGTGCCCCCATCAGACCTCAGATCAGCGTATTGTGCCCCCATCAGACCTCAGATCAGCAGACTGTGCCCCCATCAGACCTCATATCAGCAGACTGTGCCCCCATCAGACCTCATATCAGCAGACTGTGCCCCCATCAGACCTCATATCAGCAGACTGTGCCCCCATCAGACCTCATATCAGCAGACTGTGCCCCTATCAGACCTCAGATCACGCGTATTGTGCCCCCATCAGACCTCAGATCAGCAGACTGTGCCCCCATCAGACCTCATATCAGCAGACTGTGCCCCTATCAGACCTCAGATCAGCATATTGTGCCCCCATCAGACCTCAGATCAGCGTATTGTGCCCCCATCAGACCTCAGATCAGCAGACTGTGCCCCCATCAGACCTCAGATCAGCAGACTGTGCCCCCATCAGACCTCATATCAGCAGACTGTGCCCCCATCAGACCTCAGATCAGCAGACTGTGCCCCCATCAGACCTCATATCAGCAGACTGTGCCCCCATCAGACCTCATATCAGCAGACTGTGCCCCAGAGAGCAGAGCGCGGACCGGAGGGCAGCCGCAGCGCAGAAAAGGTAAGTAAAGTTTTTTATTTTAATCCTATGTGGCTGGGTGGGCTGATCTGAGGTCTGATGGGGGTCCCTAAATACAAGTGAGCGCTTCCATAATGGAAGCGCTCACTTGTATTCGCCTGATAGAAGGCAAGGTCATCCTTGCTGGGGCCCCCCTGAGTCACTGGGCCCGGAGCCGTCGCCCCCCCTGCCCCCCGGTAGCTACGCCACTGGAATAGATGTTCCAGAATTGTTATTACATAGGGATTGTATGAAGCTATTAAAACAGACATGTCAGGAGTGGTAAAAGGTCTTCTGTAGTGATGATCGAGCACCTCCGTGCTCGTGTGCTCGTGTGCTCTGGCCAAGCACTAGGGGGTGCTCGAGTGCTCGGCCAAGCACCCGAGCATAATGTAGGTCAATGGGAGTAAACCAGGCACCCCCCGCTCGGAAGAGGGGAGGGTGACTGGTTTATAGTGGTCCCCCATAAAAATAAAAAAAATTTGGCCTGGTATCTCACCGCCATGGAGCCCGGGATCATCTAATTTTTTTTCAGGCTCTCCCCGCCACTGTAACTGCCTCTGCCTGTCCGCCCTCCTCTTCACTCAATCCTCTTCATATATATATTTAGTTAAACACAACAAAAGTTCCCTGGAAGTCACAATTAACCCCTTGAGGGACTGTAGTACATACCATAGGAACTCTGTATCCCATGCTTTTGACAGCCATCATATCCTCTAACACTGCTTCTATGGAGAATATCAATGTGATATGGCATGTAATTCTAACATTCCACAAATATCTTCCGCAGGAGATTCCTTATGGATTTGTGATAAAAATCATATGTCCCTTTGAATAAAATAGGCATGTGCAGTTATAGTATAGCCCAACCTGAATCCATAATATGGCAGTGTGAATGAGTCCTAACCAGGTTTCTTTTTCAGCTCATAAATATTACTGTAGCCACTTCCTGATAAAGTTTACTTGTGTATTACTTTGCAAAGCTCCTGCTACCAGCATCGTGTTTGACAATGAGCCTGTGTGCCAAGTATTGTTTCACAGTATACAGGATGTAACTTTTAGAAATCGATGTCGTTGGTAATTGGACTTCCGTTGTAGCAGTGTAAGAAATATTGAAACTTTTGAATGTTGACAGTCTTGTATGTTATCTTTCAAACTGTAGAAACTGAAAAAAATACAGAGTCTCCCCTGGCAGAGGCTGACTAGTACAATCAGGCATACTGTAAACCACACGTATCAGTTTTATTGAAGGGATTATTCATCCCTGGGGCCCTTTTCTGCAAATCCCCCACATGGCCAGACTCAAGGTGGGAATCATACTTACCTGATCCCTGCTCTGTTTCAGCTCGATCACTCACCCTCGGGTACCTCCGGTCTTTGGTCTCCGGTTTGAGAAGGTTAATGTGGCTGTAGCAATCAATGACTGGCCGCCGCAGTAATGTATCAACCATGTGTCACGTGACCCAGTAACATGTGGCATTGATGACACACCACTGCCACAGGGAGACCAGAGACTTGTAGGTGAGTGATGCAGCCGAAACCCAGCAGGGTCAAGTAAGTATGATCCCCAGGGGTGAAAAACCCTTTTAATAAATGTGATACGTGTGATATACAGTATTTTTTCCATCATTGTCTCTCCTTCTGCCAGTGAAGAATGAACATGTCATTCATATACTAAATATCATATCTCAGAAACAAAAGATGCCTGATTAGACTAGTCAGCCTCTGCCAGGACAGCCACTGTATTTTTTTTTCAGTTTTTAAAGTTTGAAAGATAAAATACAAGACATTCAGATTTTTCTATATTTCTTACAATACTTTAATACCCTTTACGGGATGCACATATATGTGTAATTGAACAGCTACTTCACTATAAGCCCTTGTTGGATAGTGGATTCAAGAGTTCCCTGCCCTGCCATTTGGCACTTTTTTTGTGATGCAGGCAGTGAGATGACATCATTGTAATAACTGCAACGTTTTGAAGGAGCAGGAATGACCAGACAAGGCGAGGCAATAGAGCACGGAACGTGTAGCACTATACATAGAGGCACAAAGTGTGTGGCACTTGAAATGGACACAGAGCATGTGGCACTATCTAAAGGTGGCACATAACATGTGGCATGATCTACAGTGGGTACTATGTGTGGTACTTTATTTTCACAGAGAACACCTTGAGACTCTGTTTCTAAAAAACACTGTGTGTGTGTGGCACTTTATTTGAATAGGGCACAGTCTATGACACTTTCATATGTGACTGTGTGGTTGAGCTTTATTTTCAGGTGGAGTAGTATGTGACATGATTGTATTTCGAAGTATAGTGATTGCTGCTATTATGTTCATGGCACAGTACATGGCACTAAGAAACGTTTGTGGTAGTATGTAGCATGCAGATGTCTTTGAAAACTGAGAAGCTGAAGACATCTAGAAGGCAGAGATGAGTTGTGCCTGGGAGAAGTCATCATGGTGGTGTGAACCAGATGGAAGGAAAAAGAGGAGATATCACCTGTAAGTCACTAAATGTAAATGTTTATTGCAGTTGACTGTGTCTGATCAGTACTGTAGTTCTTAATTAACTACATCCTATTTTTAAAGTGGTTATCCAACTTCTTTTCAGACCACAGAGTGGCACTAGTGATCATACTTACCTGGTCTCTGCTGATGGGTTCCAGTTCCCTTACTGCACTGTTCTGCAGCTCATGTCTCTCTCAACATGAACATCCTGTTGACGGAAGCATGTGACCGCTGCTGTCAATCACTGGTCACAGCGGTGATCTGTCACCCATGCAGAACATCATTGGATTACATACCACATGGGTGACAGATCAGTGATTGGCTGCAGCAGTCACGTGCCCCTTGTCAACAGGATGTTGATGCAGAGAGAGACAGGAGCTGAAAAGCAAGCGGTGGGGCAATGGAGCTGGAACCCAGTGTCTGGGGTGATTACCACCAGGGGTCTAGGCACTCTATGAGGTATGAAAAAAGTTGAATATCCCCTTTAAAGGGTTTGTGTGGGATTCTAAAAAAATGTCATTTAATTGTATAAACCTCGTCTAGTCTCTTACAGATGATAATATACCTGCCCTCCATTGTTTACAACCTAAACATCCGGGTTGTGGGTGTAGATAAGCTGCAGCCACCACACTTCCCATAGTGCTCTGTATTGTTATATCAGGCAAAAAATGTAAAAGCCTACCATGCCCTCCATCAACCCTTTGCTGCCTGCTCCTAATATTTCCTCCCACACAGCCTCAATATGACAAGCAGTGGACTTCAACTACCCTGCTTGTGGATCAAGATCACATGTGGCTGACATCACAACCATTTGGCTGGTGATTTTGATGGATGGCATCATGGGAGGTCTGGTTATGACATCAGAGGAAATCTAGTCTCCACAGAGGGCACAGTCACATGACCACTCTCCCTATCTCTGGAGTGAGACAGAAAAAGTACCGCAAGTACATGGGTACCTGGCAGGGACACAGAAGGAAAGGAAAAAATGTATACCCAGATAAACCCTTTAACCACCTAACTGTTTTACCTGATGCTGCTATCTCCTGAATGGCAGCAGCTAGAAACATGTCTTGTTTGAAAGCTGCCATTCCAAGCTTTCAGAAATATACCAGAATGACAGCAATATGTTCAGTACAGGGGAAGATATCACTTGTAGAAATCGGGATGCTGTGAATGCAGCTGAAAGTGAAAGTAAAAGCAGGTTTTACCCACGATTATTCCTGATTCAATTTCTAACAGTGATTTCTCCTCTGTTGCTTAGACTTTAGCTGTATGAAAGCCTGGAATGTCAGCTTTCAAACAAGACCAGTTGCATGTTTCTAGCTGCTACCATTCAGCAGCATCTAAAGCAGCTCTCCCCCCTCCAGTTAGCTACTTTTCCCACTGCCAGAGCTGGACACGGGCAAAACAGTTAGGTGGTTAAAGGGGTTCACTGGGAATTAAGAAAATGAAAATACTTAAATATAACTTTTTAATAGATAGATTCCCAAATACCTTTCATTATTTATGACTCATGTTGTCTAGAGAGCAATCATCAGGGGAAACAAAATGGCCACCGTCCTGTTAGCACACACAAAATCTGTCCTAATCACTCAGCAGGACAAGTTACTTCACATCACTGAGCTAAAGAGCCGCCTCATCCTCATCTCTGCTCTACCTGTTAGGGGTTATGATCCTGAATACAGCTGATAAGATCTTTAGCTGAATCTCTGTAGGAATGGAGTTCATGAGGAAGTACAGAGAGGACGGACAGGACAGACTGTGGTAATGGAGACTGCATATAATAGCTGCATATAATAGCTTCTACATCCCCAGCCTCCTCCCTGTACTTCATGTCTCCTCATGAACTCCATTCTTATGGAGATTAAACTGAAGATCTTATCAGCTGTATTCACTCAGGTTCATAATCCCTGACAAGTAGGAAAGGAGGATAAGGCAGTTCTTTAGCTCAGTGTTGTGAAGTAACTTGTAATTCTGTTTCTCCTAATGATTGTTCCCTAGACAAAATGAACCATTATAACTAATGAAAGGTATTTGGAAATATATTTATAAGTAATATTTAAGTATTTTCATTTTTTTTAATTCTCAGAGAACCTCTTTAAAGAGGACCTTTCACCTCTCCTGACATGCCTGTTTTAATAGCTTCATGCATTCCCCATGTAATAACAATTCTGGAACATCTATTCTTATGTCTGTATGTTGTGCCATTCCTTTATTATTTGTACTAGAAGTTATGAATGAATTGCTATTTGTCTTCAGTAAGGGAACAGAGGGGAAGTAACAAGTTGGGGGTGTGTACCTGCAAAGTCTGAACGTGGCAGCACTGATTGGATAAAGTCAGTCTGTGCAGGTACACACCCCCAACTGGTCACCTCCACTTTGTTCCTTTACTAAAGGCAAATAGCAATTCATTCATAACTTCTAGCGCAAATAATAAAGGAATGGCACAACATACAGA
The DNA here is from genome assembly GCA_900303285.1 of Rhinella marina. Lineage (NCBI taxonomy): Eukaryota > Metazoa > Chordata > Amphibia > Anura > Bufonidae > Rhinella > Rhinella marina. Next base: position 44,042 of record ONZH01004046.1, read on the forward strand.
CATAAGAATATATGTTCCAGACTTGTTATTACATGGGGAATGCATGGAGTTATTAAAACAGGCATGTCAGGAGTGGTGAAAGGTCCTCTTTAAGCTTCTCCCCTAAAAGGTCACATTTTTTTCCTGCCACATACTTTGTGATTATCACCCTCTATTTGACTCTCCCTGATTGACATCTCTAAATTTGACTGTTGGGTTGACCATAAATTATTGTAGAAGTTTGTGTGTTTGACTATTTACTCTAATAGGGATATTTCTGCAGATTTTCGAATGGCATTTCTGTTAATATGGTTGTGACTCACATGCACCTGAACATCTACATGATGTAAAACCCAACATGATTCATTAGTCCAAGAATAGTGTCCCCAAATAACGCTACTAGTGGATAAATGATTAATGTTTTAGGCTGCTTGATACGATATGTCAGTATATTTTTACATTTACAGAAGAATGCTCTACTGTTTGCATTGTTTTTGCATTGTTTGCCTGAACTTGCTAAGAAAAGCTGGAATGTGCCTTTAAATAAGTCTTGGGCATTTACTGCTAGGCTGCAGCAGGTCTCTATGTTTTCTATATATGAAAATATTTCTAGAAGGTGGGCAGAGAGCTAGTTTTGACCATGTGCTTGCTTTCCAGTGTGTTCAGTCTAAGGGCTTGTTCACATGGCCGTTGTGCATCTCTGTGCCTGTATTGCGGCCCGCATACAGTGTGTCCGCAATACACGGGCGCCGGCCATGTGCACCCCGCCTCACAGATCGCGGACCCATTCACTTGAATGGGTCCTCAATCACGGAGATGCGGTGCGGAACGGAGGCACGGATCGGAACCCCACGGAAGCTCTTCGGAGTGCTTCCCAGTTGTTCCTGTCCGTGCCTCTGCACCGCAAAAAAAGAACTTTGCGGACAGTCGGATGCGGATCGCAGACCCCATTGAAGTGGGTCCACGATCCGCATGCGGAAGCCCCACGGTCGGTGCCCGTGCATTGCAGACCACAGTTTGTGGTCCGCAGCAATGGCACAGCCGCCTAACGGCTGTGTGAACAAGCCCTAAGGGGAATGGATCTGTGAGATCGAGGTCACGGGACTCAGAGCCCTGGACTGTCTTAGGCTTCCTGCTTGACCTAGTGTTTATGCAGTTGATCTGGTCAGTGTGTGTTCAGTCTGAGAATAGTGCAATGGATAGTCTGAAAGGAGAAGATGTGGGTTACAGGCCTCACAACTTAAGGTCCTGTTACATGGGACGATATTACAGAAGATAGTTGGGAAGGAAGCATTCCTTCCATACAATCTGCTGATCACTGGCGGAGGAGATGGCTGCATCTACATGCAGTGATCTCCTCCAGAGTATGGAGAGGAGTGATCGCTAATGCCATCACTTTTCCCCATACTGACTCGTTGTTTGCCAGCAGGAGATCAAGATTAAACAGCACAATGTGCTGCCGGTAGACAAACATTTTTACGTGCGCACAAATAATCAGATTCACTAAAAAAAGGCTGATTATGTGAGGCATTTGCTTTCCCTCTTCCCCGCCCAAAAAAAACACCCTTAGACTATATGAACAGAAAAATAAAAACGTTATGGCTTTCAGAACGTGTTTACACTGAATGATTTTTTTCAGCATAAAACATGCTTTTATTGTGCAAAGGTACTTGGAGAAACTATACATACTTAGTATAGCTGTTTTTATATTGCCCCATAGAATTGATACTGCACAGTAAACAATATATTTAAAAATCCTAAAAGACAATGAAAGAATTACTGTTTTTTACCCCCTAAAATTGAAATGTTAGTTAATAAATTAACCCATAGGATATAAGCGCCGTACATGTATGTGCGCTGGGAGCTGGGTCTGAAATCCTAGCGTAGTACAGGTACGGAGCGCTTATTGGGCGGGCCAATCACACCGTCATCTCATCCCGTAAAATCTGGAGGCCAAAGAGTGGCACAATGACAGAGTGTGGAAGTTGCAGCAGCAGTTGTAAAATTTGGAGGCCAAAGAGTGGCACAATGACAGAGTGTGGTAGTTGCATCAGGAATAGTCGAAAAAATTTGGAGGCCACAAAGTGGCACAATGACAGAGTGTGGAAGTTGCAGCAGGAGTAGTCGAAAAAATTTGGAGGCCACAGAGTGGCACAATGACAGAGTGTGGAAGTTGCAGCAAGTGTAGAATTTAGAGGCCAGGGTGGTACGAAGACAGAGATAGGAAGGAGAAAGTTCTCATAACAACTAATGTTTGCGCAAGAGAAATTGACGTGGAACAAGTGTCAACCGCTGTCAAACTGACCTGCCTGAGAATCTAGAAGGTCTGACAGAGTGTCATGTTGACAGTGTAAAGGAGGCAGTGGCAGTAGCTGTAGCATTATGAGGTCACACAGTGGCACAATGACAGAGTGTGGAAGTTGCAGCAGCAGTCGTAAAATTTGGAGGCCACAGAGTGGCACAATTACATAATTTGGAGGTAGCAGCAGCTAGGAGACAGTGTGTGGAGGAGGCAACAGCAGCATGAGTAGGCCACAGAGTGGCACAATTACATAATTTGGAGGTAGCGGCAGCTAGGAGACGACGTGTGTAGTCGGCGGCGGCAGCAGCATCAGGCCGGAGAGTGGCACGGTGACATACCCTGAAGAGCAGACCGTAAAAAAAGAATTCTCGGCCTTTTGGTTAAGATCAACTGTAGTATATGTTCTCATCGGTATCGGGGCTGGTTATGCCAGGAAACGTAAGGCAGAGGAGGTGCAGTGCAGGCTACAGCTTTGCCTTGACGTTGGCAAAATTGCAGTGTTGACACAGTGCGCTGAGAAGTTCCATCTTGAGATCGAGCTGGCGGTCTGCAGGGAGCTGAGCTACCACCTGTGGGAGAACCCTGCATCTCGCCTCCCCCATGCTCATTGCTGAGTTTCCCCGTGGCCGGAATAGTTTACTCTTAAAAATTTGAGTGTTCAAAACAAACAGGGTTTCCTGTATACTTGAGCTAGCAGCAGTCGAATCTTTGTGTGCAGATGACGATAATGACCATGAAGCCCTTGCTTCACCCGGCTCCCAAGTGCAATCGGCTACATCATCATCAACTACAGTTAGCTCAGTTTACTGTATATTTGAGCTATGAATAATGGAATGGGACTACAGAACATACAAAAAATTTACGACTGACATACTGCCGAGCAGAAGGTCCAAAAGAATTTGAATCAATTTTGAGGCCACAGAGTGGCACCGTAACAGCAGCTGCAAGAGGCAGCAGCAGTCGGACAAATTTGAAGGCCAGAGAGTGGCACCTTAACAGCAGCTGCAAGAGGCAGCAGTCAAATACATTTCAAGGCAACAGAGTTGGAGAGGCAGCAGGAGTTGTACTAATTTTAAAGAGACAGAATGGCACAGAGGCAGCAGCAGTCCAAAAAATTTAAATGCAACATACCGTAGAGTGGCACAATTACATACTTTGGACGTAGCGGCAGCTGGGAGACAGCGTGAGTAGGCGGCAGCTGGGACGCAGCATGAGTAGGCCACAGAGTGGCACAATTACATAGTTTGGATGTAGCGGCAGCTGGGACACAACGCGTAGGGGAGGCGGCAGCAGCAGCAGCAGCATCAGGGCACAGAGTGGCACAATTACATAGTTTGGAGGTAGCGGCAGCTGGGAGACAGCGTGAGTAGGCGGCAGCAGGGACGCAGCATGAGTAAGCCGCAGAGTGGCACAATTACATAGTTTGGACGTAGCGGCAGCTGGGACACAGCGTGTGGAGGTGGCGGCAACAGCAGCATCAGGGCACAGAGTAGCACAATTACATAATTTGGAGGTAGCGGCAGCTGGGAGACAGCGTGAGTAGGCGGCAGCTGGGACGCAGCATTAGTAGGCTGCAGAGTGGCACAATTACATAGTTTTGAGGTAGCGGCAGCTGGGAGGCGGCGTGTGGAGGCGGCGGCAGCAGCATCAGGCGACAGAGTGGCACAATGACAGACCCTGAAGTGGCAGCAGCATGAGTAGGCCACAGATTGGCACAATCAAAGACCCTGGAGGTGGCAGCAGCAGTTGTTAAAATTGGAAGGCGACAGGGTGGCAGAATGACAGACCCTGGAAGTGGCAGCAGCATGAGTAAGCCAAAGAGGGGCACAATGACAGACCCTGGATATGGCAGCAGCATGAGTAGGCCAAAGAGGGGCACAAAGAGAGACCCTGGAAGTGGCAGCAGCAGTCGTTAAAATTGGAAGGTGACAGAGTTGCAGAATGACAGACCCCGGAAGTGGCAGCAGCATGAGTAGGCCAAAGAGGGGCACAAAGAGAGACCCTGAAAGTGGCAGCGGCAGTTGTTAAAATTGGAAGGCGACAGAGTGGCACAATGACAGACCCTGGAAGTGGCAGCAGCATGAGTAGGCCAAAGAGGGGCACAAAGAGAGACCCTGGAAGTGGCAGCAGCATGAGTAGGCCACAGAGTGGCACAATTACATAATTTGGACGTAGCGGCAGCTAGGACACAGCGTGTGGAGGCAGCAGCAACAGCATACCGTAGAGTGGCACAATTACATAATTTGGACCTAGAGGCAGCTAGAACACAGCGTGTGGAGGCGGTAGCAGCAACAGCATCCCAGAGAGTGGCACAAGTACATAATTTGGACCTAGCGGCAGCAGCATGAGTAGGCCACAGAGTGGCACAATTACATAATTTGGACATAGCGGAAGCTAGGGCACAGAGTTTGGAGGCGGCAGCAGCAGCATCAGGCCACAGAGTGGCATGGTGACATAGCCTGTAGGTGACAGAAGTAGCAGCATGAGACCTGATTGTTGAGGTGGCAGCAGCATCAGAAGGCTACATATTGGGTCAGTGACAGAGTGGAGAGGTGGATGGCAATACCAGTCACTGGTAAAGATGCTGGGTGGTAGAAGGAGCAGCTGGTAGATGTGTGGCATCAGGCGGGTGGCAGCATCATAAGAGTGGCTGAGGCAGGTAGCCTGAAGAATACAGTCTCATTTGTCAAGGTTTTGGTGACGCATCATGGCTGATCTAATCTGATGCATCAGGCATTGGTGGGTGGAAATCCTGGCTGATCCACGCCTGATTCATCTTGACAAAGGTGAGTCTTTCCACATTTTGGAAGGACAGGCGAGTTCTTCTTGGGGTAACTATGGCCCCCGCCGCACTGAACACCCGCTCTGATGCCACACTACTAGCCGGGCAGGACAGCTTCTCCAGTGCAAACTCGGCCAGTTGCGGCCACAAATCCAGTTTGGCTGCCCAGTAGTCCAGCTGATCTTCAATGTGGGGTGGCAGGGTGCTGTCCAAGTAGGCCACCACCTGCTGGTTCAGGGTCTGCTCCTGGTCTACCTGCTGCTGCTGCTGCCGCTGCTGGTGAGTACTTTCCACACTTGGCGGGTGAAGAAAGCTGCTCATTAGCGACTCCAGACTCAAGTTGCTGCTGATGGAGCTGGTACTGCTCCTACCCCCGCACCCCCCCCACAGCAGCCGTGGCAGTGGTACGTGAGCGCTGAGGGACCTCCCGGTCAGACCTGCGAGGGGATCGACGATGACGCAGATAGGCAGCAGCCAACTGACTACATAGGATGTCTCTATAGTATTTCAGTTTGTCCTCCCTCTCAGCAGGTGAAAAAAAGGCCCCCATTTTAGACCAGTAGCGAGGGTCCAAGAGGGTGGAGAGCCAGAAGTCATCCCTCTGCCGGATGGTGACTATTCGGCTGTCACTACGTAAGCAAGTGAGCATGCATCGGGCCATTTGCGCAAGTGACTCGGAGGGACTCCCTGCCTCCAACTCCACTGTATACTGCCATGGTGTCTCTGGGTCATCTACCTCATCTTCCGCATCTCCCTCTACCTCCTCTGGCTGCTCCTGCTCCTCCTCTTCTGTCACCTGGGTAGAAAAAACACTAAATGCTTGTGCTCCAATGTCCTCCTCCTTCTCCTCCAGTTCAGCCCCCACTGGAGTCATATGGCCATGAAATGCAGTCTCCACGTCTCCAGTCCCCTGACCAGACAGATTTTGCAGCATCTGTTCCAGGACATGAAGCAGGGAATGATGTTGTTCATACCGTAGTCCTGGCGACTGACAAATAACGTGGCCTCCTCAAAGGGCCTGCGCAAGCGGCAGGTGTCACGCATGAGCTGCCACTGGCTGACATCAAAATTACACAGGGGAGTACTCCTGTCCGCTTGGATCATTAAGAAATGGTTTATGGCCTTTCTCTGTTCGTACAGTCGGTCGAACATATGGAGGGTAGAATTCCAACAGGTGGAAACGTCACATATCAGCCTATGTTGACGGACGCCTTGGCGCAGCGGGGACACCATGTTCTTTCCGTTGGCTGTCACCATGGTTCCGATTTTTAGTTGTCGCGGAGAAAGCCAGCAATCGATTTCTTCTTGCATGACGCGGAGCAGTTCCTCCCCTGTGTGACTTCGTTCGCCCAGGCAAACCAGGCGTAGAACTGCGTGACACCCCCGTGCCCTGCACATGTGGTACGCTGGAGGAGCACTATGACTTGGCCCTGCAGTGGAGGCTGAGGTGGTGGAGAAGGAGCCAGACATTAGCTCAGGATCAGCAGTTTGACAACGAGGAAGAGAAAGTGGCGTCACCTGTCCAAGTTGCTCGTGTGGCTGGGCAGGAAGCACATTGACCCAGTGGGCCGTAAAGGACATGTACTGGCCTTGACCGTAGTTACTCCACACGTCGGCGCTGCCGTGCACTTTGGCAGACACCGACAGGCTCAAGGACTGGGCCACCTTTTCTTCTACATATTTTTGCAGGGCTGGGACTGACTTTTTGGCAAAGAAATGACGGCTTGGGACTCTCCACCTCGGCTCGGCACAAGCCATCATTTCTCTGACTGGTGCAGAGTCCAGTATTAGGAAATCAGGTGGAACATTCACCTTAAAAAAGACCAGAAAACATGCGCCAACCAGTAGGAATAGTAATAGTAATAATATGTATTCAGATTACTCACTTCACTGAGGGTTATGTAGCCGCCTGGATACCACGAAGGTACCCAGTAAACTACTATCCCCCCGAGCCGTGTCCACTTCCAGATGTAAGGATACTCAATGGCGGCACAATCACAGGAGGCAGCTTCTCATTGGGTCCATTTATTAGGTAGAAATAAACTTCTCAACGCGTTTCGGGGGTATCTCAGTTAAAAAACCCCTTCTTCAGGAGAACAATAGTAGATAATAAAAAACAGATAACTTACATCCATAAATACTGGCGGTTCCACGTGGTGAAAGTGCAAACCGGAAATGACATAGTCGGAAATCCGGTAATTGCTCATATGTTCCACAGTGGACCACATACATTGCATACATTAAACCAATAAAAATCGACACAAGTGTTTCATTCAATGAAGTCACAAAAGGATATAGGAGAAAATCTGTGATCTGTAGTTTAAAAATATGTATATAGTAGATCTCAAACGGCAAACGCCGGAGCGGCATCGTCCGGAAGTGACGCGGTATATGCGTTCCAGGCTGGAACGCACCGCTGTTGAAATTGGACTGAAAGCGTAAAACGGAAGCGTGTGCGTTTCAAAATGTAACGCAACGCTAGAGTGGGAGGGTAATAATGATAAAAGGAAATCGACTAATACGTTCCACGGAGGAGCGCATCTAAAAAGTTGCGTTCCAATCTGGGACGCATGTATTAAACTTGGCCTAGCCTAATATAAAATATCTGTTATAACCAGAAAAGAGTTTAAATCATAAAGGGTCCAACAGAAATAATAATAATAATAAATAGCTTATAACTAAAATTAAAATAAAACTATAATATATGACTATAGAACCTATTCCTTATATTAATACAATAGAATAGGATAGAACAAGGTTACTACAAATAAAATTAAAATTAAAATTATATATAGAATTGGATCCACTACTCGGAAAGGTATATTAATTACTTAATAAGAAGTACATATATATACATACGTACATGCACATACACACACACACATATATATACATATACATACAAACATACATACACATATACACACATATAAATCATAGATTATATGATGTGATTCCCACTCTATATGATGTATTAGGGTGAGTGAGAAAGACAAATGGCAAGATGATTAATAATTGGAGTATTCTAAGGCTTCATTTAGGCCAAACGGAGTAAGAGTATTTAACTGGAAGATCCAGAACATTTCTTTACGACACAAATTCTGATATGATGTTGGAACCCACTCTAGTGGGGTAATTCGGAGTAATGTAGGATCTCCATTGTGTTTGACCGTAAAATGTCTGGAAATACTGTGTGTACAAACCTTTCTTTTAATATTTGACCTATGTTCGTTGGTACGTTCTCTTAAACTCTGAGTGGTTCGGTCAACGTACAATAGGTGGCAAGGGCATATTATAAGATATATTACATTCTTTATACTACAATCCATATTGTTCTTTATTTGGATTGGTTTTTCTATTCCCGGTATATGAATGTATTGTTTGTTGTGTATGATGTTATTACAACACTTGCATTTTTTTTATTTTTACAACTTGTTATTGAATTTTCTCCTTTTATTATTTCTGGGGTTTTTTCTCGTATAACTGAATGAATTTTGGGACACGATGGTGCCAATAAATTCTTAAGAGTAGGGGCTCTTCTGTAGATGATATTCGGTTGTTTGGGGATAAAATCTTTTAGAAGTGGGTCCCTCAGTAGTAAATGCCAGTTTTTTTGTAGTATTCCCCTAATGTGTTTATGTTCAGTATTAAAATTGGTAACAAGACAATTCTGTTTCTTGTTATGTGAGTTTGAGCCCATGGTTGTTCTGTTGACCTTAATTTTTTTAGGAATAAGGCTCTCGGATTGGCTTATTTCCTGTATACGTTTGTTTGATTCTTTTATAAGTTTCTTTGGGAAACCTTTTTCTAGGAATCTAGAGTTTAAAAGTTGCAGTTGCTGTTTCAAATCACTTTCTTGGGTACAGTTCCTCCTAATACGCATCATCTGCCCAAATGGAATGTTTCTCTTCCACTTGGGATGATGACAGCTTTTATAGTCCAAGTAGCTGTTAGAATCAACATTTTTGAAATGAGTTTTGGTTACAATTTCAGTATTCTTGGACATTATTACTAAATCCAAGAAAATGGCTTCATTGGGATGACTCTCACAGCTGAATGATAAATTCCAGTAGTTTCTATTTAAAACATCAATATACTCTTTGAGTTCTGTGGAATTACCATGCCATATAAAAATAATATCGTCGATGAAACGTTTATAAAATTTCACCTGGGGGTGGGCTAAAAGACCTATTTTAGACCTATTGGAGTCCACCAGTTGAAAAAGGAGGGACTGCAGCACGAGAAACTTGGACAGGAGCATGGTCAGCTTCTGCGCTGTAGGATGGCTGGATGCATACTGCTGTCTCTTTGCAATCGCCTCGGTGAATGACTGCTGCCATAATGAGTGGTGATGAATAAGAGAATGAGGAGCAGGAGCATCTGGAGCGGTAGATGATGAGAGACAGCTCCCTTCGGCAGAGGTGCTGGAGCCTTGACTGCCCGAAATGGGATGCGTGCCACTGGGTGATGCTGCTGTTGCTGCTGCCGACTGGACCACCACATCTGAGCCATGGTTCTCCCAGGCCACTTTGTGGTGACGCTGCATATGTTGGCGCAGGGCCGTGGTGCCAACATTAGCACCCTGGCCACACTTCACTTTCTGACCACAGATTCTAAATATAGCCATGTTCACCTTCTCAGGCGTCTTAACAAAAAACTTCCACACCGCCGAGTAGGCGATTTTACCACCAACACTCCGCACTGACGGAGTAGTACCTCAGCTGCCTGGCTGAGCCGCTGTGCCACTCTTTTCAAGAGTGCGGTCTACCCCGTGCCCGTTGGCTCCCGACCTCGCACTGCTGCCACTACGTTGACTCCCACCCACCACTACCGACTTGCTGGCTGCAACGCTGCCCTCACGCGCAAGCTGTTAGTCTCGTCTGCAGATGACGATAATGATGATGAAGCCTTTGCTTCACCCAGCTCCCAAGTGCGATCGGCTACATCATCATCAACTACAGTTTGCACGTCGCTAATGTCCTCTTCAACTGTCTCTGTGTACAAAGCCTGACCGCTCTCTCCATCACCTCCCACTACACTCTCCTCATCAGTACTTGACCGCCTACTGGAAGGAGCGGATTTTCTGCTCCACCTCTTGGCTCCCAGTAGCTGCTGACTGTCCTCAAGTAGTTCGTCCTCGCTGTATTAGTGGCTCAGAGCCCACAGCATATAGTACTTCTCTGGCTGAGGGAACCAAAAAGGACAGAGCAGGCTGAGGACAGGTGAGGACAGTGGAGGTGCTCCAGGCCCATGCCAACTAAGAGTTGTATCTGACGAACCCACAGACAGACCCACATGCTGGGGGTGTCCGATGTCATCTGGGAGGGAAGTGGATGACTGAGTCAACCATTCAAGAACTGCTGGGTTGGTGGTCAACACCACGACCGCTAGATGACACCGGTATCTCTGGCCTCGCCAAGAGACCCCTAATGCCACGTTCCCTTCCTCTGCTGTGGCCTGTGCCTATTCCAGAAAACATTTGTGCCACTGCCCCTCCCCTGTGAAGGGCTGTCACCTCTCTGTCTGACATACTGATGATTACAAATTTAAAATAAAAGGAAATTAAAAATCCACCCCAAAAATTTACTTTGCTCACTGCCTCGCACAACGACCCTAACTATTTATTTTGAGAGATACCGTCACCCATAGAAATGGGTTAAACAATGGGTTGCTGAAATGCAGTACAATGGGTTACTGCACAGAACTACACACTATATGACAATTTTCTTTTTTCTTATGGCAAATGAGGCAACAAATACTTATTTAAAAAGGACACTAACAACCCCACAAACTCAGAGGGGGGGGGTTTCACGTATTTTTTAAAAATTGATATTCACTGACTGACTTCTGCCAGCAATATCACTGCTTTCCTGCCTTGGATGGCGAATGAGGGCGTAAAATAACTTATTTTGAAACATAACCACCCCACAAACTGAGATTTTTTTTATTTTAATTTTTTTTCTTAAATGATATTCACTGACTACCGTACAACAATGTCACGCTTTTCTGCTTAGATGGCGAATGAGGCCTAAAATACTTATTTAAAAGTAACACTGTCAACCCACAAACTCATATTCACTTTTTTTAAAATGATATTCACTGACTACCTTACAACAATGTCATGCTTTTCTGCTTGGATGGCGAATGAGGCC